>JBBPDE010000128.1:7592894-7603242 GCA_037974605.1 Nannopetersius ansorgii
TCCATGTCGTGGTCTGTTCCTTGGGTGGTGTGTGTATATATGTGTGTGTGTATATATATATATATATATGTAAATGTACACACACAAATGTAAGTACTTTAAATATATATACATACATATACACACTTTCTGATGTGTGCTACATTTGTAGAAATAGATGTGAATTTGTATTATATATATATATATATATATATATTTTTTTTTTTTTTTTCTTTTTACATATACAAATGTAACACAGAGACAAAGCCCCCCTTTTCCATACATTTGTAGAAAGAGATGTGGATTTGTATTGTATATATAGATTTTTTTTTTTTTTTTTTATTTATTTATTTTTTTTTTACATATACAAATGTAACACAGAGGCAAATCCCTCATTTTCAATACTTTTCAAGGCTGTGAAATTCAAGTCCTCCACCTAACATAAAACCAACACTGACTTGATATGAATGGTCTGCACAGCTGGAGAGCAAGTATAATGCAAGTGCAGACTGAATTACCATTGTACACAATAGCCCGTGATAGTCTGGAGATTGCTTTTTCCCCAGTTCAGCTCTTACCCTGGGTGTCGCTCCATAGGCTATCGCTGCTATGCTCATTACCTGAAGATTGAGGTCAGCCAGTCTCACCCGGTAATGAAGGCCTTCTGCGGGTTGCTGCTGCAGTCTTCAAGTCAGGATAAAGGCTCTGGACAGGCGCCGCGGGATCCTGAGGAAGGTGCGTGGCTCGTTTCTTACATGCACCTTCCTTACAGTAGAACAGCTCATCTTTTATTTTTAAGCTGCTGATCTTTAATGAATCTGTGGTTATTAGCACAGAGAGTAGGGTCTTCTTTCTGAATTAATTTTTGTTTGTTTATTCTTTTTGTTTTTATTAACCATACAATAGGACCGAAAAGTATTGGGTTAAATTGTTAAAGAGGTAAAAATGGCCATTATTGAAGCATGTAAAAGAGCCAAAAAATGTGCTCAAGTAAGCTATTCCCAAATGGAGCTAATTATCACTCTATCAATAAGAAGGGTGTGCTTAGGGGGGCCTCGGTATTCTTGTTTGGGGAAAATATCAATTATATTGCAACACATTGCATTTGGTATTGCAGTTCCAATATACTGAAAACACATCAGTGAACCGTTTTTAAGTGATAATTTATGACTTCAATTATCTCCTGTTTATAGATGCTACATGGCAAAACAGTGTGAATGCCATGTAGCACCTATAATTGATCAGCATGCGCACAGCACTTTATTCAGAGGATAATTTGCTTATTGCTTATTTCTGTGATAGCCATATTGAGGTCACAGTAACAGTTATACTGTACTGTGTAACTCAACCAGAGTAATTATATGCAATACAAACACAAAATATGACGCCAGGTTACCTTTCCATTTGTATGTTGTACAATAGGACCAGTGTTGATGTATTGCTGCCTCACTATGGATGACACTGTCTAATAATACAAGTACATCTGTATTTGATTTCTCCAGGGCCATGCAGGCTGTGTTTGCAGGCAGCTGGCCAGCCTTGTTTAAAACGTAATTGACTCATCACGCTGTCTAGCACGGACCAAGCGAGCATATCTATTCTGATTAAATTTGTCAGTATAAATTGGGCCATAATGTGCAATGAGTCTCTTTGGCCTCTACTGTTGCCCTCAATCAGACTGGTCATAGACCAAGCAGCTCTGTTCATGGTGCAAACACCCAGCTGCACAGTCCAATCTGCTATACAGGGCTGATGAGATTCTTTTTTTTATTTTATGCCGTTCACATCGCCCAACATAAAAATAACCTTGCACCTTCACCCTGTGTGGAAACCATGGAACTAGAAGGTGGCGACAGATGTCAGCTTCTGAAGAAGTTAACAGACTGTCAGTGAAAGCAGATGGTGAGCATGCTATAGTAAACATGCAGCTTTAAAGTCTATGGATTAAATTCTCTTAGAATTTAGAGCCATGAACAGATTGCTCTGCCTTCCAAATTGGGAATATTTGTTGGGCTTGTTCACAATTAGATACAGTAATAATTCACATCAAACAGAGGTCTATTGTGCAGGAGAGATTAGCATTAGGCCGGTGGATTACACAGATGGACCATTCTAATTGACTGTTTCATATTTATGCAGCCCAGAGGGCTTGTGTCTTCAGCGTGGTAATGGCAGGCTCAATATGGTCCGACTGTGCCTGAAAGATTGCATTATGGCTTTCTGTAAAAGCAGTCGCTCTCAGATGACCCTCATTTACTGCATTGCGGTGGACTGTGTAAAGTGTTTCACACTTTAAATACGTTAACCGTACTTGAGATGTGAATCCATTCTCTTGTGTGTGTATATCACATTAAAACACTAAGAGACGCTCGAAATGATGTACTGTCTGATGGAGTTTGGTACATATTGTTGCTGGCATTTTTTTCCCTTTTTATAGTAGTTTTTTTTTTCTTTTGTTGTAGAAATGCCTGCTGCCCAAAGAAAAGATACAAAATTATTTTGAAAAAATGAATAATAATCTCATGTACTTCCAGTTAGATTTTTTTTTAGTGCCCTGTGCTGACAGCGACATTATGCATACTTTATACTTGACCTACAAAAACAACTACGTAACAGAGACTAATTTTAGATCTTCTGATGCTTGAACATTTGCAGGAATCCAGCTGGTCTCACAGGACAAGAAACAGAATAAGGTGTCCAATGGGAAGCGGGCACGTGGACACTGGCATCTACTCTACACTCTGGTCAATAACCCGTCCTTGGTGGGATCCAGGAAGCACTTTCAGCGACAGAGCTCCGAGAGCTTCATCAACGGGACCCTCAACCGGAGCTCCAAGGAAGACAGCAAAAAGGAGGGGAGCACCACGGAGGCCAGCAAAGAGGCAGAAGGAGCTGCCTCTAATTAAGGACTGGAAGTGATAACACAGAAAGAGACCCCCCCCACCCCGGCCACCAGGCTTCTAATACACCACACTGGTTATCTGCCAGATTACGATGATAGTATTACTTGTTCCTGTGTAGAACTGCATTTGTCCTGGATAAGTGCACTTATCGGTCAGTGCCTCAGGAGGAACTGCAGAGTGTCTTTGTCTGGATGCATGGATGCACTGTTTCCTTTGTTCCTTTTTTTTTTTTTTTAATATCTGTCTCCATTTTGTCCAGAATGAATACGTTTATCAGGAAATTTCGTACAGCACTGATATAACCACGTGTGTGAGGTGGCTAGATTGCTTGAATATTTATGATTGTACAGGGTGTGTTTTTGTGACAAATGAATAATTATTCATTTCCGTGAGTTTTCATTGTCACTGATGATGGAAAAAAAACGACCAATCGCATACATTCGTTCTGAGCTGTTCTGTTTAGGTGGACCGTCTTTACCCTTCTCCATCTTTTTGTTGTTTTGATATAACACACAGATCACTGTAGGCTTCCATCTGATCCTGCTTCTCAAAATAACAGCTGGAAACATCTTTTGGAGGGGCAATTCTGATATTTTCCCCTCAGAATGTGACTTCACGGTTTATTTAGCTTCAAAGGTGCCTCCTGTCACTTTTGGATAAAATGAATGAATGAATGAATCAGTCTGTGATTTAAGGAAAACTAATTTAAAAACTAAAATAAAAGCAATGAAATGATGCCTCGGCAGCCTTGGTGGTTTAAACAAAGAAGTGGCAGCTCTGCAGGATGAACAGCTCATCAGCACATCGTGCCTGCACTCAATTAGGAGAGAGAATGTATAAATACACACCTTCACTGCTCTTAATCCTCATGGTTCTGATTCTCCTGAAGGCCACTGGCTGGGGAGACAACCTGATCAGAGCCTTGCATCTTTTGCTTCTTTCATTTTCTTTTTTCTTTCTCTTTCTTTCTTTCCCTATAATTTATTCCTTTTCTTTTCTTTCTTTCTAGCTTTCTTGCCCTAATTTTCCTTTCTTTTTCCTTATTCATTTTTTTTTTGTTTATTCTTTATTTCTTGGTCCTTTTCTTGTTTTTCTTATTTTTCCATTGCTATTTTTCCTTTTCTTTTTTTTCTTCCTCCTCTTCTTTCTTCTCACTATTTTTCTTCCTTTTTTTTTTGTTTTTTCCTTACTGTTTTCTTTTTCTTTCTTTCGTTTCTGGCAGCATCCAGAAATGGTTCTAAGAGGTCAAATGCTGGAGTTGATGTTATGATGGCTGGTCTGGCTGATGAATGCTTGTCGTGAGTCAGTCAGACCTCCTTTATGTCTTTCCAGTCGTTTCTTACCAGAAACAGACGACAGCGGGGTCCTCGCTGAAACACTCCGCGCGCCTCTCCCCGAGAGAATATAGCCGCTCTCTCAGTAGCGCGTGAATTTCACTGCTTTTACGCGCTCGGGTCTCCAAACCGGAGGAGATCTGTGCGCCCTGCGACTTTTACACTTAAGTGGCGCCAATATTTCATATTTTCGGTTTTTCCAAACTTAGTTTTTTCTTTGAACATTATTTGTATTATGTTGAGATCTTTATATTATGGTGGGATTTTCATTTGTTTATTTTTTTTAATTCTTTTTTTATTTTATTTTTTTTTGCTTTCCTTCTGAATTGTTTGCTCGTTGACCTCCAGAATTAGGGCTTTACCCATTATTATATCAAGATAAAAAAATACATCTTCGAGCTTCTCCTATCTTCTCTTTTCAATAGAAGCGCGCCCCTGAACACATGGCATTAAAACGCACCGCGGGTAAAAATCACTCAGATGTATCTCAGTTTCTTTCACCATTTTTATTAAGTTCACGTACATAAAATCATATCAAAATCTTTGCAAGGTCCGAAGATTTTCTTGGTTTTTTTTTTACTTTTTAAAACATGAAATCACCAGACTGTACAGGACCCTCGCTGACCCCTGAGACAGCGAGCCATGTAAAAAAAGAAAGAAAAAAGGAATAGAAAAAGGAAAAAATAGCACATCTTATTTAGATTAACTGTCTTTACAACCACATTTCGACACTGAGAATATCTACCGTCCTACAGCCTAGTAAAACACCTGCACAAACGGACGCGTGACATGCCACGAACACGTTTTTCTCAAAGCAGAGGGAAAAAAAGGACACGTTCAAGTTCATCCGGAGAGACGACAGGATTCATCTGGAGCACCCGTTCCCTGACATTCACACATTACACATGAAGACTCTTGCTTTCTCTCTCTTTTTGTTTAGAGACGCGCACATGCCGTGTGTGTACAGTGAAAGTGAAATGCATTTCAGCGCGCGTCCCCCTCTGAATGTATTGATGACCCACTGGAGGACCACTGGATGCCCTGACTGTGAGGGGCGTCTGGCTGGACGCACGGCTCAGTCTGAGGTTTGTAGGAGGACGGACCCTTGGCTCGCAGCTGTAGGCTGTGGATGCGACTCGATAAGAAATTATTTACATTTTTGCTGCTAAATTGAGGTAAAAACCGAGCGGTGCACCTCTCGACAACGATGATATGAGGGGGGTCGGTATTGACCTGGTCTGGAATGTGTTCGAAAAGGAAAGTATTTTACACCCCGTCCCTTGGCGAGACCTCCACTCTCAGCGCGGTTCTTTGTAGTTGCCGTTGATCTCCTCAGAAATATTCACCGCCTCGGCCCCTAAGGGCAGCCTGTCGCTGTACTCGGAGCCCACCTCGAACTCCTCCTGCGTTTTGGATTGGGACTCTGGGAGGGACTCGGCCACCACGCTGCCCTCAGCATCCTCGCCCTCCCCCTCCCTCTCCGCCTCCTCGCCCCCGTCCTCCCCCTCCCCCTCGCCCAGCTCGCTGGGGTTGAAGTTCTTCTCGGACTCCACGAAAGACGCCCTGGGGTCGAAGTCCGTGGCTATGTGCTTCTCCATCTGATCCGGGTTCTGGGCCTTCATGATCAGTTTGTAGGTCTTGCCTTGGTACTTGTACAGCAGGTGGCAGCAGGTGGCTCCCAGCAAGGGCACGGTGGCCAAAGCCAGTAAGAAAATGCTAACCACCAGTATGATAAGCAAAGATGGGATTTTCTTCCTGGTCGTGAAGACCACTTGAACCTGACAGTCCTGCCCCCCGTACGTGAGGCACAAGGTGTAATTAGTGCCCGGCTTTAAGCCTTGGAAGCGATAGGTGTTGACACCCTCCTCTATTTTGGACCACTGGACCACAGAGTGTCCGTTGCCAGTGCTCACACAAACGTACAGCATGTCCACAGGGGACTTCTTGGATGTCTGGTAAAGAGTGAACGACTCTTTGTTCACAGTTTCCAGGTCTTGAGGTTGGCTGAGATGAAGGTTAGATTTGGCATTAGCCATCTGAAGGGGGTTAAGCTGGACTTTAGCCTCAGTTTCAGACACCTCCAGTGCAATCACCCCAAAGTCAAAGGTATACTGCTTAAGGTCATCCAAACTCAGGTTGAAAGCATGGTTAGATATATACTGTGTGCCATCACTTATTCCACACTTGCTGGCAAATGGCAAAACATCAGGGCCCTCATTAACTTGTTCAGTGTGAATCGTGATGGATGATGTTCCAGTTGGAAGGATTTTGGTCTTCTCATATTTGGGCCACGTATTGATCACACTGTTTTTGGAGCTCTTTGGGCCTGGCTTACTTCCAGAAGGCACAATACCTGCTTTTGTGTCTAGTATTGAGTTGATTGTTTGTTTTGTGGCACCAGCCATGATGAGTTTCACTGCACTTTCAGCTTTGCCCATGTCATTGGTTGCAGAGCAGGTGTAGTTTCCATCTTCTTTTTTGCTCATGTGAGGAATAATCAGGGTGCCATTTTGAAAGACAAGGAACCTGGAGTTAGTGGGTGGCCCGTTAATAGGGACCTCTCTTTTTTCAACAATGGAAGGCAACATGAACGTTAACAGTTGATTTCCTGCAAATATTTCCCACTCCACAGCAGGTTTCGGGTTCCCCTTAGTCTCACAGTTCAAGATGACCGTGTACCCCTCATATATTTCTGTGCTTTGAATGTTGGGCTGGTAGGTGATGGTAACAGTTGGGGCTTGACAGTCCAATTTGGGCATTTTGGTCACCTCTATACCTTTTAAATGGCTGGGAGTCTCACATAAAATGTTGTTCTGCTCTGGGATGGAGATTTTAGACTGAACAATCCAGTCCCTCATCCATTCCAGCTTACAAGAGCAAGTGAAAGGATTTAGGTAAATCTGAAGGTGCACCATGGAGATGAGAGCATCAAAAGTCCCCTCTGCAATGGTCGTAAACTTGTTGTTGTTAATGCGGACCGAACGCAGATCTTTCAGGTTGGTGAAAGCATCCTTGGGCAGGCTGACCATTTCATTGTGGTTCATTTTCAGCAGCTGAAGGGCACTGAGGTTGGCGAGATCCTCCCATGGAAAATTCACAATCTTGTTATGGCTTAGGTCCAGGTTCCTCAACTGGGACATCGGAGCCAGCGTGTTCCTCTCAATGGTGACAATTTCATTGTGGGAAAGCCAAAGGGAGCTCACCTGAGTAACATTTACAAAATTTTTGGATTTCAGCACCTGGATCTTATTTGCTGAAAGACTGAGAGTTGTCACATTGGACGGCAAGCCCACAGGCACCTGCAGAAGGTCTTTGTAAGCACAGTCCACAAAGTGATGGGGGTTTTTATCGGAGCAGGTACACTGCTCAGGGCAGCACTGCACACTGACAATCGCTGCGGTCCCCAGGGCAAGGAGCAGCAGGTACCTGGTCGCCATTTTCAGCACCTGCATAGAACACATTTACAGTGATGGGGATGAGTTTAAAGATTGGAGGAATAGTGTTTTGCTCTCAAACTCAATTCAGCAATTCCGAGGCAAGACTAATTCAGCAATTCATTGATGGCAAACACCCTGTTGCACCTTAATAACTTTACTTTCTTCGCGAGATATGAATTCAAATGAATGTTCTCATAACAGTCGAGCTGTTTTGGGTCATATTTGAAAACTTCATATATGCACAGGTTCTGTACGAGTCACTGGATCACACGAGTTTACTGGTTTAAAACTCTTGTGGGTAAAATGCTGAATGTATTTCAATATTGTTTTAGCAAATGAACAGATACATGCAGAAAGAACGTAAAGAAACAGGATAGACGGAGTCCGTGCGTAATTCCTACAATCTAAATGATCCAAGAGCGCACGATCCCTTCCTTCCACTCCAGCCCTATCCATGGTGCCGAAAACGCCCTAATGCGGACCAGTGACCATTTCTTTGCAGAAAAAAGTTACAATATTCATCGTTGCCATTTGAAAGTATGCTCAAACCGGGTACACACATCGTTTAAGCCAATGCAGCTCGGTTATATTGTGCATAACTTGCATTCAGGTCTCAAATACAACTTTATTTCCGTTTAGTGTCATGTTTTGGATCTTTACGCTTTATGCTACCAAGGATGCTGAGAAAGGCCGTGGTTAAACTCTGATACAGCCTTACCTGCGCGCGTGGGTATCTCCACTCCTCGTACAGAAATAAATGGAATCGATACTTGGTCAAATATGAGGAGAATGTCTAGATGTGGTTAGCAGTAGGGTCCCAGCGCATGTTGCGCACTCCTGCGCCACTTTGGAAGACGAAGCTGGGTTTGCTGATGGGCAGCAGATGAGACATTTTAGTGTCAGCGTAACGCTGAGCAATCCGTAGGCTCTCCTGTCCTCTTCTGATCGAGTTTGAGCCCAGACCCGTGCGCGCTCCCGCCTCCATGGTGGAATGGGGTGGGCTCGTGAACGCGCAGCCTCTCCCTTCCATCCTCAATTAAAGACACAGAGACCGCCGCCCCACGGAAAATTAATGACTCAGATAAATACGACTCGTTTATTATTTCGTCCTCTGTCACATGACGCGCTCTTCGCTCGTCTTTTGTGTTTGTTTTGACTGCAATGACAAAGGCAAAACTTGCACTTTTCTTCCAGCAATGAAAGCTATGTGATGATCTCTACACAAACGGTGGAATCCGATCTCTTTCAAGGGCCTACATTTTTTATTTAAATTGACAAGAAGAAAGAAAGCAATGATAATTCATGATAAAGACCATCGGTTGTTTGATCCCAAATCTTGATGTTAGAAGGACACATAATATATCCATACATTGATAAATCTAAAGAAAGCGTGCACCTCAAGGGTTAAGCTACAAATGTAAGCCAATAGACACAAAGCTTTAAGACTGTATCCATTTAAATGACAAGAAAGTGAGAACAAACAAGCTATTCAGCAGCTATGAAGAGCTTTTTAAGCTTCACACTGGTTTCCCCCAAATATTTTATTATCTAACCGTATTTATAATTAAGATGCAAAGTCAGAGTCTCCTTTCTTAGTATCACATTTCTCATAAACATAGGTTTGCAGGAACGCACTTTTAACTGTTAAACTTAATTTTTTTTTTTTTTTAGAAATAACTTAAATTCCATTCTTCTTGTCACCATAAAGTCAGACACCTACATTGGATTGTATTATTAATGCAACAGCTCATATGCAAACAGCCCACTCGAAAAAATTTTTCAGTTGAAAAAGAGCTCAGCGAAAGTAAAATGGTTATTTCTAAACAATCTTATCAGGAAATACATGCGTGGTTAGCTCAATTTCCATTTATAGGAAATTTCATTTGACTTCATTAAAATCCTTAATATCCAAATGTACTATTAATATTTGATAGCGTGATTTGTTCCATACAATAAAGGCCTGCAAAAGCTGTAAAATATGGTAGAAATAAAAAACACTACAAATATTTTCAAAAGCCTTTATAGATGAAAAGCTTAGATAAATCTTATAGACAGTTCTGATTGCTGAACTGGACAAACAGCCCCATGATCAGACGGAGGTAGAGGCTACACCCTGTTGCTTCTTGAAGGTTGAGCTGAAAAGACACACTATCAATTCTTAACTTGCACTGCCATCTAGTGTCAAGTGCGTTTTAAGTGTCTGTCAATCTAAAAAACGGCTTTTTTGTTTTTGGGGTGGCCCCTCTGAAGGTATGCTCTGAATTGATGCCATTGTATCAACGTGAAGTGTAGTCTATTGTAAATGTCACACCAAACACATAACAGGACTGAATATGTCTTTAAATATTTACTCAAAAACATTTTTGTTCAGTGAAACAGACTTGTATTGGTCTTGCGGAGTGTGGCTGTTTTCAGTTAAACAGTCAACTGAACAAGTCATTCCAGTTAATCCAGCGACAAAAGGCTGGTGTTTAGTTTGGATATGTATTTTCTAAAACTGCTGAATACAAACTTTATGTATACAGGAGGTGGAGGTAGCCCAGGAGGTGGAGGTGGCTCAGTGGGTAGGATACTTGCCTCCAGACCAAGAGGTCACAGGTTCAAATCCTACCTCCAGTACACCACCGCTGGGTCCCTGAGCAAGACCCTTAACCCCAAGTTGCTCCAGGGAGAGACTGCCCCCTGTAGGTAGGGA
>JBBPDE010000128.1:7603342-7621388 GCA_037974605.1 Nannopetersius ansorgii
TATATAGTGTACATTTAGTTTACATATACATATATTTATATCAATACAGATATTTATATATTTTTGGGGCTCATAAAGGTTTATCTCATCTTCAAATCTCATCTTCAAAATTTCTTCCATAAAAAGGATATATTCATCACAAATAAGTGATCTGTATAACTCTGTGTACCCAGTGGGCCGTCTAGAGGCGGTGAACTGGAGGGTGGATTACACTCTGAGCTCCAGCGAACTAAAGGAGGTGAACGAGCCTACAGTCCAGCTGAGACTCCAGGCTCAGCACCCAGAGTCCAGCTCCACAGAGACCACTGTAGTCTCTGTCAGTGCAGATAAATTCAGAGTGTTGTTAACAGGTATGAAGGAGCATTTTACTCAAAATGATAGCTGCTTTGTATATAAAAACTGTAGTTTTCTTTTTAGGATGCTTGAAAAGTTTGTGGTAGTAAAGTTTTATGCCAAAACTATCTGTATATTAAAGTATTATTTTCTCTCCTTTTTCTCATTTTTAGAACTCAAACAAGCCCAAGCTATGATGAATGCGCTACAGTGAATCAACATTGTATTATGTTATCCTTTTTCATTTAAAAACACTTAAGGATCCTGTGGGGCAACAGTAATGTTGAATTTTTCAAATAGGCTATCTGACTAATTCCAATCCGAATTAATAAACTTTGAAATATTAAGAATGTAAATATTTCCAGTTATCATATAGAATGTAAAATGTCATTACAAACATCAGTATCAAGAAGCAGCAAACTTCTTAAGAGGATGGTGCAGGATACTGTGGACGGAAAAGACAGAACTGAACGTGGCCCTTGAGAAGAAGTTTGAGTTGAGAAGTTTCCTAACTATGATTATATCATCCCTGTTGATTTAGTTAGATTTTCAGTTTTTTATATTTTGTACAATTTTTATTTTATAGTATATTTTATTGTGAAGAAATAAATAACAACTTTGTATTGTCTGTGGATGTCCTTTATCCAGATTCCCTCTTGCTTTTATGCGTTTCACAATGAAACAATGGCAAAATGTCAATTTCCTGCCTTCAAATGTGAGTTTTCATGCCTTCTAGGTTGAGAGAAAGCATATTAAGATTTGAATGATTAAATACTGGAAATATTAATTAGGGACCAAACTATGGAATATAAATGAGGGTGATTACATTCCTAGTTAAATGTATAATTACAGAATGTATTATTTTTGCCTTGCTTATTCTTAAATATGTGAACAAAACAAATATATGTACTGTATTTGAAATGGAAAAATATTATTTCTTCTTTTTCTGATGCATTTGTATGTTGTTGCAGTTGTCCCTTTTATTTTGTAACATTCTGCTTATCTATATTTTGAACTGCACGAATGAATATTTGAATGGATGACGCTGGAGGAAGACAGAACTACAACTCCCGTCATCCTCTTGTTTTCATTGCGTAAACAAATGGCAGTTACTTGAGATTGTATAAACCTGCACAGGCGTGCAAAGGACTTTGGAACTCTTACATTTTCTCCAGAGGGTAAGTTTGTCATTGTTCACTCATGAAACAGCTGTACGAGTTAAAACATCAGTATTAGTGGACTGGTGCACTGGGGTACAGCACACACAAGTGTTATCTCGTTGACGTGTTGTGTAAGAACTTTGTTTCCTTTTGGCCTCCTCCACACAGCCCTGGCTAAAAACAGGCCGCCGTAACTGCTTGTGGGCCAACCTTGCAGTATTAAGTGTCCAAATACTAAATATCAAATATAATGTTTTAATGTGCATGGGTTCCACAGAAGAAGTTCTGGCGTACTTACACAACTGCCACTGTAAATACCATTTACTTCAAATAGTCTGTGCTGCTGCTGGTATTATTTGCACAAGTGTGGTTTATTTCCCTCTATTCTGCATTTTGCACACCTAAAGACTCATTCAGAGGTAGGCTGCACTAAATGCCTTTTTTTCTTGCACACACTCATCTGCTCTTTGCCCTCTGTGTATTTTGCCCTGTCTGCACTCATGTAGAATTGGAGTGTTTCAGTTTTTGTACCGTGGAGAAGCTGTGTTTTACACTAAGGACTGTGTATATGGCTGAAATGACAAACATACTTGACTTGACACTTGCACTTGTCTGCCACTGCTTCCACAGCACAATGCCAGAGGGTCCAGAGCTCCATTTGGCCAGCCTGTTTGTGAACAGGGTGTGTGCAGGTGTGGCCTTCACTGGAGCTGTGGAAAAGTCTGAGGTCACTAAAGGTCCCCAGGTGCCTTTCACCAGTCAGGCCTATTGCATCAGAGCAGAGTCCCGAGGAAAGGAGGTCCGACTCACTCTCACTCCCATCAAAAGCGAGGGTCAAAGCCCAGTCAAAACACAGAAAGACCCCACAGCCATGCACGTGGTGTTCCGTTTTGGCATGTCTGGCTATTTCCGTTTCACAACTGTGGACGAGCTGCCAAAGCATGCCCATGTTCGGTTCTACACGAATGAGGACCCCCAAAGAGTGCTTAGCTTTGTTGACCCTCGCAGATTCGGTGGTTGGCAGCCTAATGGGACCTGGCATCGACAGAGGGGTCCATGTGTCATGTTTGAGTACGAGAGCTTTAGGTAGGGGCTGAAAGTTTTTTTAAATGTCAAATAAATTCTTTTGATGTGAAAAAGCACATTGTATGGAAACTGGCCAGATTTCTTTGTTTTTATGGTGCTTTGTAATACAAACCAGGGTCAGAATGTCTAAAGCACAAATATTTGATGTTTATTTTACTGATCTTTATTTTACTGCAGGTTTTTATCTGTTAATAATTGTTTGCAGTTATATCCATACAACACCCTAAAATGCCTCACACTGGGTTCTAAAAATGAGTTTTAGACCTTATTTTAGCACTATGCTTATGTCTGGGCCATTAGCTCACATATCTGTCACCCTTTCATGCAATCACTGTGAAATAGCTTTTAGGGGTATCAAACTCTGCTGTGAACAAGAGACTCTTTCTAAAGTTTCTTTAGAATGGAGCTTTTCACATCCCACCACTCTGAATGACATTCAAAATGTAATAATTTAAATCTACAATATTTATTAAAAAGATGAGCGAAATCCTCTTTTATACAATTAAAAATACATGCAATATTGAACATGGTATGTTTTTTTTTCTTTTCTTTTTCAGGCAGAATGTTTTGTCCAACATATCAGCCAAGGTGTTTGACAAGCCCATTTGTGAGGCCCTGTTAAATCAGAAATACTTCAACGGGATTGGCAACTACTTGCGAGCAGAGATTCTGTACAGGTTATTTTTGACTTCCCTGCTTCATATCGTGCCAGGCGTTCACGGATACGTTTTTGATGTCAGCTAGGAATAATACACAATAGTTCTCTCTTTGTTAGACAACTTGGCCCTTTCAGAACTGAGAGGCAGCCATGATGAGACTGACCTTCATCTTCACTGACTAGGCCATGAACCCACACAAATCAGAGCTGAGAACAAAGGCTCATTTTTTGCCTCTCTTCCCATTTCAGATTAAAGGTCCCTCCCTTTGTGAAAGCAAGGACTGTGTTAGAGGGCCTGATGCCAGCATCTGAAGACACAAAGGAAGTTAAAGAGGCAACTGCAGAGGCAGAGGTGAAAGTCTCTCGTGAGAGGTGCCTTTTGTGCACGTCATCACAATAACATCCCTGTTTTTATTCCTGTTTAGACGTGTGATGTGGCCGGGAAGAGGAAGGTGAAATCCGAGAGTCTAGACATTCTTTCTCTTTGTCGCACTGTGCCGCTGGAGGTGGTTAACCTTGGTAAAATGTATTTCAGAACTATTAAGCAGACACTATTATCTGTGAAACTATGCTTGTCATACACAGACCCAAAAAAAGACGCATTCCCTCAGACCCAGACCTGGTGCAGATCCAAGAAACTGAATTTTAAAATGTGGTCCTGCCTTAGACCCTAGATTGACACTGCTTTTCAAGTTCAGGGCTGTGATGTATCGTTTGCCTTTGAAACCAAGAACACACGGGTCTTTCTTTGACAGTCAGTGACAAAAGGTTTAAATAAAGGTTTATATATGCACAACTTCATTGGCTCCCTGTCCATTTCCACATAGAGTAGAAAATCCTCCTTTTAACATTCAAAGCCCATCATAACCTAGCTCCACCTTATCTCAGTAATTTCCTTGATATATATACACCATCACTCCCCGTTCCTATCTGGTTCCCTCATCTCCACACCTTCCGCCTGTATGTCCACCATAGGGCTCCAATCATTTAGCTGCACTGCTTCCCGACTTCGGAATGCACTCCCACTCGACCTCCGAACCACAACATCCTTGCCCATGTTTAGATCTCTACTTAAAACTTATCTGTTCAGATTAGCTTACCCCACAGGACTTTCTCACACTTCTTACCACAAGCATCTATATGTATATAAATGTCCTTCTGTATGTAAATTTGTTTTTCTTTTTGGTAAAGATACCCTGAGAGCTGTGAAAGGCCCCAACAAAAATGTATTATTATAAATCAAATAAAATGATCTACCCATTGTGTAAAGGCAAACAGCTCCTTTACCTGGATCTGTATTACAATATATCTGAGCATTGTGACTTTTCATCTCATTTTATCGCAACATCTTGTTTCATAATCTTTCAGGTGGAAAAGGTTATGACCCATCCAAAGAAGATTACAGTAAATTGATGGCCTGGATGCAGTGTTACTATGTGGATGGGATGAACTCCACCCTTGACAGTAACAAAAGAACTATATGGTTTAAGGTCATGTTTAAAAATGTACACCTCAAAGTGTATTAAAAGTAATCAATAGTAGTTAGTTACATGCCAACTGAATGTATATATATATATATATATATTTTTTTTTTTTTTTTCTTTCAGGGTGAAGCTGGTCCCATGGCCCCCAAAGGTAATGTATTAGAACACTGCTTGTTGTTCCCAAACTGAAACACTGGTCATATCCTGATTGAAGCTGTTTACTATTTAGGTGCCAAATCTTTCAGGAAAAAGAGGAAAATACAGAAAGGTGAACATGACTATACAAAGAAGGTGAGGTTCTGGAACTTCAGCAAATCATTTGAAATCACTACACAGGGCTGCATATATACTATCTTTGTTGTAACAGGCTGCCAAAAAGAAGCAAACAGGAAGCATTTCAAAACAAAAACCTGTAAAGAAAGACGAGAAAAATGTAAAGATGGAAAAGGATGTGCCTCAGAGACGCCATGGCACCAGGAGACAGAGCGCAAGCAAAAATAAACTTGATGCAGATGCAGCTGATGAGAACAAAAGACCTAAAACATGCAGAAAGAGCAGCTCAACAGGTGATTACCCAGCTTTGCTTGGACACTTTGGGCACAGTAACTGACGCTAACACCAAGTAAAACGTCTTGCTTTTTTCAGGGCCTCAGAGTAGCAGGGCTAGGAGCACAAGACGTGGTGCGGGAGAAGGCAATCCTCCAGCTAAAGGCACCACCAGACCTCGGAGAAAGAGCCGTACAGTAGCATAGGACTGGTTAATAAAGTGTCAAATGTTTATATATATATGAGTAACCATTTGAACACATACTTAAAGAATTGCAGAGCTACCATAGAGGGTTAGCTGTGCAATAAAGAAATCTTTCTCAAATAGAATGGCCATACATGCATCAGGAGAAATGCAAAAGAACAAAATCAACTATTTTATGGGACCACTTTTACTATTTGGTATGTTTATACTTTCATGTCTGTTTTCTGAAAGAATAAATATGCCTTTTTTAAAGCCAGTGTCCAGTCTTACAGCAAAAAGAGTTCTTCGAACTTTACTATGCAGACAATCCTTCTGTTATCTCCATCAGGACAGAGATTTAGAATAGGAGAAAATATTTATTTGTAAACTCAAAACAGTTTTGACGAATTACAAAAGTAATATTTACAATTTAAGCGATAATTTTCCCAACCCACATTTGGCCTATTAAGACAATTACCCACAATCCACATTAAACCCAAGCCTAGACTTGAATTTGCAAAGGTGATTTCATCATTGGTTTGGTCTAGGAAACCAGCACTAAAAGTTTCTGCTTTGGTGAAAAACAAGCAGAAAAATCATGAAAAAATTTGCCAGCTGTGGTTTGTGATTTAGTGTAAATGTAAAAGAAGTGAAATGATCTGAAAGGGTTTAAAACTGAGGCAGATGTCACGACCACTCAGTGCTGCAGGACGAGCGGGATCAGGCCTCTCCAGCAGGTCACAGCTGTGATGAGAAAGAGAAAGTTTTAACTAAAAAGTTCTGTCATTTGTAAGAGATATGACAATTCACACATCATCTGTATCTGTTATTGCCTCAAATTAACTCATAGCATGTATATCGGTGGTAGGTGCGGGGCATCACACCTTAACAATAACACCACTACTGTGTCCATAATCAGATTTCATTAAATTTCTATCATGTAAATTTCAACAGGACTCCTATTCCTGGGGAAGCTTTCTCTAGAATTTCTGCCAAAACTGTGGACACTGCAAAGTTAAATGCAGAATTCGTCATCATTAAATCGTTAAAATAACAGTACCTGCCCAGCTAAAAACATTTCCAGGACGCGACTCATCATCTACACTAACAAAACTTACTGCCAAGCCTCTTGCACTGGCAGGGCCGTAGACAGCACTGCAGTCACATTACTTCCATAAGCTTCATATAGACGGACAACAAGGATGTTCTTCCTTCCTTCAGCCTAAGGACGGAAAAGAGCAAAAGGACGGACTCAGCGCTGACAGAGCAGGCAGTTAACACAGCAAAGCATGTTCCAGCAAAGTCGTTCGCAACCTACGTACATGCTTCACTGTTTCCAGTATGACAGCTGATGTGTTCAAAGTGAATGCACTCCAGGGACGGGCGATGACGACATCAGGAATTAGGCGCAGTGGGAAGTTGAGGGCATAGGCACATTGGATGACTGACGCATCCTGGAAAGAGCCTGTTGCAAAGAGTTTCACACCATGTATAGCTATGGCCAGATCTCAAAGATATTTTTGTGAATACAGAATGTGGGCTGACCTGTGTGTGGCATCACTGCATATGTGAACTGATGATGTCCCATATCTGCACTGGCATCAGGAGCTTTTGGGGCTCGCAGTCTGTGGGGAGTTAAGCAATATAAACCAGGTCTGCTGTGGAATGAGGAGTCTCATGATCATATGATTCCAGTGATACTAAACTTTTAAACTTACAAGGATAAAGTCATGATATTCTGATGAACGGAGTAGCCATATTTGCAGTCATTTAAAAGAGCCACGCCAAACCCATGCTCTGAAAGATCGGCCCATTTATGGCCCCAGACCTGTAGATTAGAATATATTTGACATGCATGTAAGCTGGGAAAGATTGTCCATCTACACCAGGGCCAGTGTGGCTGCACATGGGTAAGATCTGACACCCTGGTTTTACATCTGAACTTAAATACAACTTGGAAGCTATTCAACATTAAACCAAGTTAATACAATGTATATATTTTAGATATTTACTTCAAAGCGAGCCCAGTCCCAGGAGGTATTTCTGTGTGTAGGTCGTTGCAGGTGACCGAACTGGATTTCATAGGTGGCATTTGGATTTCGCACCTGTACAGGAAACTCCACTTTCAGGAACTTATGGGCCTCTGCCCAGTCCACCTGAAAAATGAATTCTATTTTAAACATGGCCTGAAGGAATCAAAGTCTCTGAACGCTATTAACACAACCATGTGCTACATTATACTGGGTCATTGTGTCTTTACTTGAGTTTTGAACTTGATGTAGGGGCAGCTGGCATCCAGTATGACCTCCTGTGTGATGCTACTTTCTCCACTGATTCTCAAGGAAAAAAGGACACTGCCTCGCAGCCCACCAGAGCTCAACACTTCCACAGGCCTTGTTACATCCACTACTGGCTTCCTGGAAACATTTGTGACATTATAGTTAACACAACTGTCCAGTGTGGGGACAAACAGGCAGCAAATGGCACTACTAGCAAGATCTTGTGCATCCTTATACATAGACTTACCTGGTCTGGAGATGGTAGTCCATCACATCCCATGCATCCCAGTACAGAGGGACATCATCAAACACCACAAACTGATTTCCAAAACTACCATGAGATATGGCCTCCCTATAACCAAAGGGTATAAATATATGCTCTCCAGAACAAAAATGACTTCATCTGCAGTTTTCTATTCGGTAATTCAGTGTGATCTCACCTGTTTGTCTGCACTAAAAGTAGGGACACCAAACGACCCATTTTGTCCAAGACAGCCCGCAGCAGGCCGTTCTCCATTTGGACTGAGCCGTCAGCCTGTAATTGAGACAGCAATAACTCAAGACTCTGGCGTGTATGTGAAAACAGTAGTTACTGTAATGAAAATGCCGAACACAATACCTGCACTGTTACAGACACTGCAGACGCAGGCTCTGCAGAGCCCGTGACCGGAGCAACACCTACGCTGGGGGCTTTTATCAGGGCTGAGGAAGCAGGTGCAGAGCTGATAAGCCTCATTACTCAAAAGTGCTCAACAATCACAAAACCTCCTTTTTAAATTAAACAGAACAGGCAATTTGGGCAGATTATATAATGAAAACAAAGAGGTCATTTTCTAAACTCCAAGTACGCCTACCTAGTTTAGCATGAGCACCTTCTCCGGTCAATGCTATGACTTCAGTGCGCTCCCAGGGAAGTGTGTTGAAAACGGCTGTACTGGAACCCTCTCCCAACCAGGGACTTGACCTCAGTGCATTGCAGGCAGAACGCAGCATTCTTGACCCAGTCTTTTGAATCTCTTAAGACAAATTCAGTGAAAGGACATTTTCATTAAAAAATTATGTCACTTAACCAACAATTCCAGCAGTGCAGCAACCCTTGTTCTAATGGTCATAAAATATTGGTACAGATGAATTAATACTGATTTGAATACATTCTGTGATTAATAAAACAGGGCTTCCTAATGAAGTATATACTAACCTTTAAACTAATGATATGGATAATACTGGCCTATAGGGATGAACTGTAGGTTTATGTTATCAATGGTAAGGCACAGCTTTACATAGCTGCACCACCCGCGGGTCCCAGTATGAGTTGGCACCAGTTACAAAAATGAGACTGCGTCATTGCTTTTTCCTGGTTATTGTTTTTGCAATTTGTGGGAGCGTGTCTGTGTAAACTGCATGTCACTACTGTTTTATACACTATTAATCACAACTGATTCAAGTTCTAAATAACAAAAATTGATATATTTTTTTAAATAACACAAATAATTTATTATACCTTGGAAATGTTAAACTACACAACACTCTTACATTATTTTACTACGGCAACAATTAAAATAGTGATGTGAAGAGAATAGTGGGCATGTGTGCTTCCGTTTCATCCCATCAGTAAACTAAATCAGGAGTGAAGCTGCTGGAATACAGCACATAGAATAGCTGCCACACAATCACTACTGCACTTACAGCACATATGGAAGTGTTTCTTATTTTTTACACAGCTCACACTGCAATAGTTCAGAAAAGAATAGTACCCTGTGCATTTTACACACACAAATTGTACTAACAGTGAACAGAAAATAAGGGAAAAGTCTCTTCCCCCCCCCCCAAGTCTGTATGTGCCATACTGGTAAATCTAAACACAACTCACCATCATGGTTAGATAATAAAAACATGTCAAATGCATTTTATAGGTATAACAAGCTTTAACACAAGCACAAAATATGTTATCTAAATAGAAGAAGTGAAAAAGAAACCAAACTAAACATTTCAAAAAGAAACCAAAACAAATACAGAGGGAAGCTTCACCTGAAGTGTTACAATACTTAAACAGAAAGTGTCGCACAATAAAGCACAGTTTAAGGCTCCAAAATTACCCTTATAATATTGTAGTGCATCCTCTACCACCATCTCAATGCAACTGCCAGGAATTACATCATGGAACTGGTTGAGCAGAAGAAGCCTACAAGGTAAGTGGTATACAATGAGTCTCCAAAGTTCAGCTAGGGTCAGTTTTATTTGTTTAGTCATGGTCTTACCTCCATAATTCCTGGAGCTCTTTAGTTGGGTATGAGAAATCTGCAGTTTGACACAAGGCCAGGCAACTGGCCACCTCAACATCATGCAGCAACATCTCACACTGACGATTCCCCAGCTTTATCTGTGACACGTTCATTACATTTTGTCACCTTAAGTCACATGGGACAAAGCCAATGTCATGCTCTTAGAATTTGTAGAGTCCTTGGATGGTGGGTGACAAACCTTTGCCTGTGTGGTGTAAGTGCCATTGTGGAGTTCAAGGAATAGCTCACCAGACCAGGTACACAGCAGGCTTGAGTCAGCCTCAAGTTCAGAAAACAGCTGATCTGGGTTGGACATACGGACCCTGACAAGTAAAAAAAAAAAACTCAGTGACATTAAATCATATTTAGTAACTTAGTTATAAATAATTTGCATTGGAGTCAATTTACTGCTTAGCCATTTACTGTCTAAACTAGGTGACACGGGATACTGAACAGAGAGTGACCTAGGGAGACCATCTGAATCCTGCACACGACGCAGGCGATCCAACATGAGCTGGGTGGGACCGCCACCTCCATCCCCAAAACCAAACAGCACTGCACTGTGATTTGCACGTCCCTTGTCCTTGTTGTTTTTGACTGTGTTGATGAGCTGTGGACAAAGAATGTAGGAAATGAGTCCAGTACACCACTAGGGGGAGACACTGTTTCCTATTTTATGGGAAATGTTCACTTACATCCTCAACTCTGCCTTTCATTTCATAAGAATTGCCTGGAGGGAAGTGTGTAATCACCCGGGAGCCATCAATGCCCTCCCAAAAAAACGTGTGGTGCTAATGGAGGGGAAGATGTTTGTTATGTTTCAACATTATGAACAAAAGTGAAACTCAGATCATTGTTTGAAGATTTAATGGGAGATATCGGTGAAAGGTCTTACTGGAAATGTGTTCACAAGGTTCCAGCTTAACTTTTGAGTGAGAAAGCGAGAAATTCCACAGCCTTGCATTATCTGAGGAAGCTGAGCAGAGTAACCAAATGTGTCTGGCAACCAGAACTGTGGTGGAGGAGGAAAAAAAAGGACATTGTCCAATAGTTCCAATAGTCTCAAATGCAAAACTTAACACATAAATGATCCATTAAATTAGGCAATAATGCAATCCTACATTACCTCTTTGCAATATTGTCCAAACTCTGCCTTAAAGAAGTTCTGTCCCTCTAGGAACTGTCTGACCATAGACTCTCCAGACGGCAAGTTCCCATCCTGTTTCAGCGAGACACTGCGTCATGTCCTATTTTAAACCTGTCTGCAACATCTGTCTGATACCGTAATAAGGGCTTAAAATAGAGGACAAATTAAAACATATGTAACGTTTTGCTGCAGAAGCAAAAGTTTACAAATACATGTTTATATTAACATTCTCATGGTTTACTAAAAATAATAAAGTAAAATAATCACCATCTCCACCCATGTGCCCCCAACTGGAACAAACTGGCCTTTCTGCACAAAGTGCTGGATCTGTGAGAATAAGCCTGGATACCAGTTCTTTACCCACTGAAACTGCTGTGCCTGCACAAAAACACATCACAAGCATAGTTGTATATTCTATTTAGGAGGTCATTCAAACTCAAACAGAAGATGTGAGAGAGAGATTTATTTACCTGGGAGCAAGTAAAGATAAACTCTGGGTTTTTCTCCATCAAGCGAACCGCTGTGACCCAACTGCGGCCACACTTCCTGATGGTCTCCTCATACGGCCAAAGCCAGGCTGTGAAAAGGATTAAGAACCAGCAGCATTGTTACACTATGGTGGACTAACACTGAAAAACAACAGAAGTAACATAAATTAGCTTAAATATCTGTAATGCTTTGGTAAGACCTGAGTCAATATGGCAGTGGCCCATGGCATGCACCACATGCTGGCTTTGTCCGTTTTTCTGGCTGAAGAACTTCTGAGCCAGGCTCCGGGCTGAAGAAAAGGAACTGGGATTTGCTGGATCACACAGATTCACCATTTCATTCACAGTGAACAAAGCCTGATATCCACGCTGCTCTCCTTCACCTAATACCTGGGTTTGAAGAATATAAGTTATTCACATGGAACACCAATCAGTGAAGACCTCATCCAGAAAAAAATGGTCTTGTCTCTTACCTTAACAATGTCCACAAGCATCTCAAAGTCAGTAAGAAGCTCCTGCACTTCACGATTAAAAATGACAAGCTCGGCCTTCTGAAGGGTATACTTTCTGCTTGGGTCAGGGGCCGCTATCATAGAGCCCTGTCCGGCCCCGAACAGGCCATTGCAAGCTACTTCCACATACAGTGTTAAACTGTAACACACACATGAAGTCAGAGTAAACAAATGAAAAATTAGAGGCTGTCAGAGGATTTTATTTTATTGGCAAAGGGTTTTATTTTATTTTTTCACTGTTAAACACAACAAACTTGGAAAAAAATATATTTAACAGGCCAAATGAGCTGCTTATGACAATACCGTTCTTCAACACTGAACTGCTTATGTGTGTCAGAGAGCAATTTACAGTTTATAGGTAATGCAACAGTTTACAATCTGCAGCAACCACACTAACCTGTGAGGTTCACCCGGTTTTAAGCACTCAGTCAGAATGTAACTGGTCTTTTCTCCCTCTTTAGTCAAACCCTGTTAAAAAAGAAAGAAAAAACATTCTTCTCAGAGAGGTAGCTCTGAAAGGATAACTTTACTGAAGAAGGGAAAAAAACTTTACCATGCACACTTTTAACAATTTATAAAGTTAATTTTTAACTATTTTTATGGTCTATTTGCTATGAAATGTCAATGTCTTGTGTTTCTCAATGAAGTAAGAAAAAACTAAATAAATAATATTTCAATATGATTATAAAAGCAGTCAGACACCCTCTTTGGTAAAATGCTGTTCAGAAGGGAAAAAAAAAACATTGCGTTTAAAACAAATGCATCTCAGAAAACAAACTCTAACATACACTAAACAGATACGTCAGCACAATAGAAGGAAGCTGGTGTTTGCAAATGATGTCAAATAAAAATCAATAAATAAAAACGGAAAGTTAGTTTTGGGTTCCGATATGTCTATGAAAACACACTGCGATATTTAATTATATATTAACAGTATTGTGTGCACTGTATATACAAAATGTGTGTTTGCACCAGTCCACTGATGTGGGTGGGTGTCGATTTGAAGGATATTAACCTGGACCGGTTCCTGGTCTCGCCATACCATCCCCTCTCCATCACTCTCCCATCTCAGATGGACCTCCTTCCCTTTCCAGGCCTCTGGTATCTTCAGGACAATTTTGAACCAGCAAGTCCACCATCTATCAAAAACACAAAGCACAAGTCAAAAATGATTCTGAATACACATCCCATTTGCAGAAAATGAGATTCAGGGTAAACTTACGTGGGTCCGAACATATCACCAACTTTGCAGGGCTGAAAGTTTTGCTGGACTGCTTCATGGTACGGGATCCGCTTTGCAGTCTGGAATACGGAGATGGACTCAAGCGGACAAGTGTCTCCATAGAGCCTGAAAAGAATTAACTTTTACTGAGATCTCTCTCTGCAGGCAAGTCATAAATATGAGCAGACAGCAGGGGCAAAAGGGCAAAGGGCCTTGGAAGAAAATCACTACATGTCTGTGTTATATGACTGTGCTTGAAATAAGTAGGCTAGGTTTTCAGAAATGACCAGTCATCACTGTTTGCAACAGTTTCTTCCCCCCAAACTGTCAGACTCCTGAACTCCCTGTTGGCACCCAACTCCAGATCTTCATATACCCAATCCAGTGCCCTCAGCCCCCTCCATCCAGTTATGGACACAGCATATAATTACACAGTGCCACTTTGTACTCTGCATTGTTTTCACTCAACCACATTTTGCACATCTTCACTGAGCATACGAACATATATACATATTCAATGTACTACATACTACTCTGTCTTTAAGTCGTATGTTATTTGGGATTGTTTTGTGTTGTCCGTGCATCCGGCACTGTAAGAAACGCAGTTTCGTTCAATCAGATAGCTACTGTGTATGTGGACTGATTACAATAAAAGCCAACTTGCCAACTTAACCTGACAAAAACACCCAGCAGGTCCGAAATTCTGAACAGCAGGGAAGCAAACAACACACCTTCCTTTCAGATTGCAGTCGGTGAAATACACATCAGAGATAAACTTCTCTGCACGCTCCAGAAGGGTCCGCCTGTTCTTCAGCACCGGCTGGTGGTACATGATGAGAAGTAAACTGGTTAAAATGAATGAACAGGACCCCTGAGGTGTACAGGGACGAGCCTAACCTCCCGGAAGTGAAAGGACCATTTAAACCTGCAGTGCGAGGAAATTACCGCCAGAGGATGCTGTGGAACATCAGCTGACACAGCAAGAGGCTGCGTGGAGGGCAAGCTCAACTCACACTCACTGGACACTTTAAATGTAAAGTGCCTATCTGTCATACGTGAACACACAGCACGCACTGTAATCAGTACGAAGCCAAGAACATAGAGCCCAGGGGTCAGTGTGTAGAACTGGTACCTTCCTCCAGGGTACCTCAATGGTGCCACTGACAGTCCTGGGATTCAAACCCACGATTTTAAGGGGCAGATCCATAACCACCAGGCTGCCAGCTGCCCCACCTGCCTTGTGCTTCCACTCAGTCCTACTTTATGAGCTCCACCTACAGTATATGCACTACATAGGAGTTATATAACAAACTGTAGGCCTTCTCTTGCTGCAAAATGTTTCAGTTTGTATGGCAGTACACTTTACTGAAACTGTTCAAGTACTCAGCTGCTTGCTAGTGCGAGATGCTAGTTACTGAGAGTGTACATCAAGACTTGCTGTTAACATTTTATGATGTATAGAACCAGTAAACAATTTGAGAAAGGATTATCACCCCACCTTGGTGGGAATTTCATTAAAATGCAGTGCTCCTTGCCATCAGATAGTGTGAGCCATCCACTATGTTAAATAATAATAAATCACTATCTACCAAACCGTTTCAAGCACTCAGATGACTTAGTTTCAGAAAGAAAACTAAATTGTTTCTGAAGAATGAATAACAAGTTTAAATGTTCAGTAATGTAATAAACTATGCAAATGTATGTCAGTAAAATAGAAAGAAGCTGGTAATTCCAAACTATGTAAAATTAAAAAAAGAATAAAAATGAAAAAAGTTACTTTTGCGTATTGATATGGCTGTGAAATACACACTGTATAGTATAATATTGTGAGCACTGTATTCACAAACAGTGTGTTTGTACCAGTCCAGTGTGTCTGTGGTTGGGAATTTATGTTCAGAAGATGTTAATCTGGACCGGTTCTTGGTTTTGGCACACTGTCTCTTCTGCATTACTCTGCTGTCACAGATTATCCTCATTGCCTTTCCTGGCCTGTAATATTTTCAGGATGATTTTTGTACTTTTACAGACTGAAGACCTTCTGATACAACATGTTGTCAGACCCTGATCTATTTGATTCATCATTGGTTGTTTTAGATGTTTTTAGGATGTGGCTGAATCTTAGCACAGCAGTGTCACTGATATTGGAGTGATGTGATAGTGGGCTATGTGTGGTGCTGGTATGGGTTTTCACACATAGCATCACTGTAGGTTGAGAGTGCCCCCCCAGCAAGGAGGGGCAAGGAAATCCAGCAAGGAGCTGCTCTGTGCTCAGAAAGTGAACACTGATGAAGGATGGTGAACACAGATTGTGCAGATGGGCTACAGTCTCTAACTGAGCAAAAGTATGAGGAAGGGTTATCTAGGCTCACTATGAAACTTCCCAGCTCTTCTGTCAACAGAACAGAATTAAACTGAAGACATAAAAAATTAATTGGAGTTGTAACTGAATGTGAATAACTAAAATGTAAAGAGTTAATTGAATACAAAAACATAGTTGGTATTAATTGCAATACTATATCGTTTAATTGAAATAGTAATTAAAACTAATATCTTAAAAGAAGTAAGGAGAAAATACAAATACATCACAAATATATGACGCTGAATAACCATAATCACTTGCAGACGTCTTCTGTCCCACTTTATTATCAATAGCAAATCATTAGTCAGTTTTCCTTTACAGTTTCAGATTTACAGTTTTATTTTACAGAGGAAAGCATTCTGAGTAAACACCACCATGGTTGAAGAGCAAACAGTAAAATACCAGCAAAAAGTTAAATCTATGAACAACATTCTGTTCTGTTTCTGAGTCTGTAAGTTTAGCTTATGTGTGAGTTAATGTACAGTTACTTTAACTAGTAATTCTACAAAGATTTTGATATTTTGGGCCTGATTTTGACTTTGAGAGTATCTTTGGCTGGTGGAGGCATATTCTTACCTGCCTCCCTCTTACATGAGTCTGATAGCAGCTCCATGAAAAACCCATTAACTTGTCTTTGTTTATAGTTTAAGTGTGGACTAACGGCCTAGAATCTAAAACCTCTTTCAGAAGCCAGTGGGGTGGGTGGGGAAGTGGGCGCAAGAATGTCAGATAAGAGAGAACATGGGACTCAATCATGTGGTCAGAATCATCTGTTCTTTGTCCAGTTGATCCATTAGCCCCCTCCTGCGCATGCGTACCTCACATCTGTGACATTTCCATTCCCTTTTAGAAGTCAAGGACATCAGTCGTACATTATATCAAACAGAGCACACTTCAAGCTGACAAACTGCTGCCAGCGCTGCACTTTAGATCTCCTCAACACACCAGTAGGAAGAAGGAACAGGAGAACTCCTCATTGTGTTCAGGGATTCAAAACAACATGAAGATGAACTGACACCATAAGTGACTTCATTGTGACGTTCGTACTGATGTCTGAGAGCATGACATGATGTCCCAGTCTGAACTCTGCTGGCAAATTCTTCGGGACAGTGTTTGCCGGAGTTTGTTTAGTAATTGTTTCTTTTTCTCAAAGCAGGACATCACTGACTGTGATGTTTTCTTCCCTCTGGTTAGAGCCCCAGCTCTGCAGCGTCACGTCTTTCAGATTTTCCTCACTTCCATTCTCAAACACTTCATCAAATGCTCTGATGTTACGCTGAATGTCAGACGTCCTGTGCTGCTATAGTGTCGTTGTTACGAAGATTTTTAGTTACCAGGTCGTAGTCTGGGGGTTATATTATACAGCTTTAGCAGTGTTTTAAGAAAAAGGGAAGGAAAAGCTTTTCAGTATCAGTTTACATTTAAAAACATACACCCAAAATATTTTATCTAATCTAAATATAATTATAGTGTCGAACAAAGTAAAGAGCTTTGTCTTTTAGGAAACTTTTCACAATCACACCGATAAATTAAAGTATACACTAGGTTACAAAAATATAAACGTCAATAACAGCAGCAAAAGAGCTAAACCCGTCTTCAAAATAGTAACTACATAACGGGAGTTTATTTAATTATTTAATGTACGTTATGGTGAAGAGATTTTATGTGTGAGTAATTTTTGAAGCTATTGTATTGGTCCATTCATGATGAAACGTTCACACAGAGTAAAGGACGTGCTCAAATGACGTAAAAAAAATTTTGATCAGAAATTGGAATGATAATGATAAATCCATCGTTTATTTCTTTAGCAGTCCAAGGCCTGAATATATCTAGCTTTAGAATTCTTGAAGTGCCGAAATGCAGAGAATGCATGAGGGATTTTGAAAATGTGGTCATGCAGATCATATCTAAGCCATCCACCGAATGGCACACATATATTGCCCTCCGGACTTATTGGCACCCTTGTTTAATTGAATGAAATATGTTTGTCAATACATTCTGTGTGTATACATGTAAAAAAGATCATTGTGCTGCTGGATAGTCCAACCTTGACCAAGTTTTAAGTTCTTGGTGGAGGCCGTTGGATTTAGAAATATCCTGGACCTTCCCGGAATCCATAAAGCAATAAATTCAAACAATACTTCCAGGATCTTTGGATGAGGAACAGCCAGGGGTGGACTGACCATCTGGCACACCGGGGGCCGATCCCAATGTGGGCCGTTCTTTCTCTCTCACCCTCTGATTTCTCTCAAATTGGGCCGGCCAATTGGTTTCGAGAGCTAGCAGTGTGTTGCCCACCTCATTGT
>JBBPDE010000128.1:7631633-7641885 GCA_037974605.1 Nannopetersius ansorgii
CACAGTCACTAAGTCAATCAGTCTGAGTCACAAACCTTCCAGCTTGGATGCACTCAGATGTGTTTAAGCTTTGATTAAGCTACAAAGCATTTAATGCCACAAAATCCTTAACAAGCAAGCTGAACAAGAAAACATCTGCTTGTCATTGCTTTTTTGCTATATTGAGACTAGTGCTATAGTAATATTCTCAAATATTATCATAGTTTTATCAAATAAACACACTGTATTGAGCACAAACACCTCCCTTCACTTTACTGTTATTTGTTTGGTTAATTACAGCTTAGCACTGCTGGAGAGGTTTTAAATATGTCCTGTTATATTTAGTGGCAAGTCTCAATGTAATAAAACATTAAAAGTGTTAAGAATTGTTGTCAGACCACAGAACATGATTTTAAGGGGCATCTGAAGTGTAGCTCAGAATAATTCTTGACAATAACACAGTACATCAAATTGCATATCACAAACAGTTGGCCTCAGAGATACAGACATGCAAGTGCCTGTTTCCTCGCTCCTAAATTGCCCTGAGCCTAAAATCAGAATGGTACATAGCCTGTTGGTGAAGTGTAAGGATGGGTTGTGATGGAATCCAAGCCGCAAGACCAGACACCAAATGAGTAGTCAATTACGAAGTCTAAATGTGCCATAACCTTTTTTGCCCTTAGGGAGTATGCCACTAATGTATGCCAACCATCCATCCATCCATCCATCCATTTTCTACCCCTTTGTCCCGTACTCAGAGTGGCGGGAGGGATTGGAGCCTATCCCAGCTGCATTGGGAGAAGGCAGGGTTCACCTTGGAGAGCCGCCAGCATGTCGCAGGGCAACATACAGAGACAGACAACCATTCACGCTCACAGTCACACCTATTGGCAATTTAGTGTGCTCAACTGACCCATGCCCATTGCACGCATGTTTCTGGTGGTGGGAGGAAACCGGAGTTCCCGGAGAAAACCTACAGAGTCACGGGGAGAACATGCAAACTCCACACAGAAAGACCCGGCGCCTAACCCAGGAGCCGAACACAGGACCTTCTTACTGTGCGGCACTAAGCCCTGTACCACCATGCTGCCCTGTATGCAAACTATCTGAAATTCAATTTTAAGAAAAAAAACATTTTTTGCTGGAAATATCGGAAAACTGACTCATACAACCACTTGTCAAAGTACGTGCCAAAATATTCCATTCTGTTGTGTGTGTGTGTGTGTGTGTGTGTGTGTGTGTGTGTGTGTATCGGTGTGGGTCTCACCTCAGCCGCAAACTGTTTGCCATTGACAGTGTGTTCAGAACCAGCCAGGATATTAGGGGAGCCCCAGTGAAAGTGAAGCTGAGCTGCTGAGTAGCGATACGGCAGACCAGAGAGGTGCAGGTGGGATGGCAGGGACAACTGCACTGTGAACACAAACCCCACAAATGGCAAGATGAAAAGAAACCCCTTTTGCACTGACATTTGTGTCACTATAACAAGCGTGCTGTCTACTAAATATCTGTTTATTTCCTAGGAATATTTTACTGGAAAAAGTTTAAAAATGCCCTTAAGAAAAGACATTTCAGGAAACATTGAAACCTAAATGTACAGATACTGAGATTTCTTGTAGTTTGTGCTCATTCAAAACATTATTGAAGTGCTTATTGTTTTCATCATCTGAGCTCAATTAGAGAAGGGTCTTGATGCTTGTCTTCCAGAAGTGCCCTAAGGGATGGCAGCAGATGCCGGTCGAGTCGAGTTATGGTGTGAGGGAGATGCTGGTCCATTTCAGGGCTTCTAGGCATGAGGCAGAGTTTAAGAGACTGTGGGAGTAAAATGATGTGGTTGTGAAGTCAGTTCCGGATGAGATGCAAGGACCTAAAGGTACATCTAGTAAGATCAACCAGCAGTGAGGTGCAATAAGCCAGGCTTGAGATGGCAAGCCTAAATAGCATTCATTGTGAGAGAGGATTGATTCCTCTTCTGTGTTCACACATCCCTGTTCATATTTTAGTACAGCATAGCACAAACAGCATCGTTTTCAAATGGATCACATTTAAATGGATGAAATAACACTGAACTGAAAGGACTTAAGCGCAATGTAGTATTATGTGAAGAGACTTGGTTCACAGTGTTGCTGTTGCTTACACCCCACTTTACAGGCCTCCTTTCTTCTGCCAAAAAGTATGCACAGTTCAGGGGACAACCACAAAATTGTTCAAAAACTACAATAGTAAAAGCAGTAACATGGCAGTTATTTTTAACAGCTTATGTTTTTTTTCCCTATTTTCTTTTGTTGGTTACTTTCTAACAGTCAAACCGCTCCAAAAATAGATAACAGGGTTATGTGAACGCTGCGAAGAAAAAGAAGCAGGAGAAATGGATCTGCAAATGCAAGTGTTAGCCTTGCATTTGTTAGATCTTTTAATTTGCACATACTGAGGAAAGGTTTAAGTAAATAGACTCAAATAGACTTAGATACTTAACTGAAGTAGACCATTCAAGACGATCTTTTGCAGCCTTATCCCTTGTACTGTTACCCTGACCCTCCCCAAATCCTGTGCGTCTGCTTACGATAGACCTCAGTATGCCCTCTCAAAATACCAGCAGCAACTGAAGCCACAGAGCTGCTCTGAGATCAGTGTCAGCCATGCAGCTGTCAGAACAACCAGCGGTGCTTCATCAGCATCCCTTAGGCACAAACTTCTCATTGTCAGCGGCACACACTCAGGACCTCACCTGGCAAACCAAGCAGGAGCGCCTGTCTACTCTGAGATGACTATCACACCTATCAGAGGAGGCAGTGCTGAGGCAAGGCACAATGTGCTGAACACCCGCAGGTCTGTCAGTCTGTGTCATGTATTTACAGGCACAGTTAGGTCTGTGGCTGAACAAAATGTGTCTCTGTTCGAAAAACGTTTGTGGCCACAGACAGGCAAAAGACATTTGAAATGTAAAACAATTCCCATAAAAGAGATGCTAGGGAAAGATCATGTGTGGTATTGCGTATTTTCTTTAAGGTCAAGGTTAATATTACGTTTTACAGTTGAATTACGACTGAAAACGCAACTGGGACCTAAGCTTTGTTGTTTAACAGACTACCTGTAGCATGAGTCACAGCTAAGAACACTCCATACTTTACTTGCCCAAAATATGATCTGGTTGTTGCGTTTGCGTACATGGACGGCTTTTGTAATAAGCGGGTGATTACAGAAAATTGCTGTGGTCCACATGCAAAAAAGATCCTCCTGTCATTTTCTGTGTTCAGCTAGAAATGAGCCTTAAGAAGAAAGACAGTTTTAGGCATTGTGTCTAAAACACGTGTGCCCATTAGTTTACCATCAGCTAATCCACTAGCTTTTCTCTCTCTGCAGTCAAGGAGTCTAAACAGTTATTTTACACGTGAGCATGTTCAGCATGGAAGTACGAGAAAATAAAGGTTTATAAAGAATGCAAGATAATTAAAGTAACACATTAAATGTGTTAAAAATGAATGGCTCTTACCAGAGTGGCCATTGTTGCTGAAAGTGAGCTGCTCACTGCGGGACAGGTTGTAGTTCTGGAGCTGGACGGCGTGAAGGTTTGGATCATATCTCAGCATCTCTGGCTGGAAGTTTATGGGAGACTGGAACGCCCCTCCACAGTATGGGAAGTGCTTGGGCCAGTGGTGCACTCCATTAGGCCCTAAAACCAGAGACAATATACCAAAATACTACTCACCCTTTGTCAGAATGCATTATTTCTGTCTGTTCTACATTTGAAATGAACAAATTTAGTCAGCTACTCTGACTGTGCACTCTTTCTAAAACACTGTCCTTTTGAACTTTGTCTGAACTTTTGAAAGTTTTTTTCATCCCATAACTGTTTCTTGGATGAAGCTCAAGGCACCTTTTCATACAAATGTTTACAGTTTGCCGCCCTGCAGAAGGAGTGCCCACAGAACAATGCCAGTTCCCAAAAAACGGCATGTGTTTTCTTGTGTATTCCTCTCAGGCAGTCCACGGAAGTTTCATCCAGTCTACTGAGAGAGTGCATATGAAACAATCTTGTGTTGAAAGGTATTATTAGAGTTTCAAGTAGCAAAGTTATGTTGATCCAAACTTTGTGATTATATGGAAGACACATTCAGAAACAAATTCTATCAGCATTAGTTCTCAAGCAGCCAGTGTCAGTACACTGTAGTTAGTCATGTGGCAGAGGGAGATCGAGCTTGCTGTCCAAATGAAAGGCTTGTGTAATTCAATGTTTACCCCAAAAAAGAGCCACGTAATGCAGGACAAACCATGTTGCCTGTCTAAGTGGTGAGGCTCATCTTTTTTTAGGTCCATGCATTTCCCTACCAGTACCACAAAACTTCTCGTACACTGATGCAGTCATTGGCAATATAGAAACAATTGGGGCTATAGTTCCGGTAAGGGAGCTGAGGGGTGGGTGTGCTGTGTCTCGTCATCTCAATGAAAGCAGCAGCTTCAGTGATGATTGGAATGACATGATTATCTTTGGGGACATTTGATATTTTCATTACTACTTTAGAAATCCAGGCATATTCATAAAACAGTCAGGGTGTGGCCCCACATGCCCAGGCCTGAAAAAGCTCCTGGATGCATTGAAGATACTTACAGTTACAGCAAAATTATTTTAGACAATAAATTAAATAAGAGAATGAAACCAGTTCAATATGTGCTTCCAATATGACAATTACGAAGACTTCTATGTTATATATCGCTATGCTTACTCAGTCCGAATCTGAAGAAAATGGCTATGAGAGCTTTGAAGTGAGGGCAAAGCTAACATTCTCCCATCACAGACTTGTCCTTTTTGAAAGGGTTCTGTTAAAACGGTAGCAGTAAAAGTGGCCTGGAAGTTAAAGAATTTTATTGTTTTTCATCATGCTATTTGTTGGTAATTTTCTAAAAGGTAAATCATTTCAAAACTAGATGATAAAAAGGAATTTTTTAAAGTCAGCAGGGAAATTAGAAGCAAATAGGTCCGATCACTAGACCATGTGTGAATTTGCAATTTTTGAGGGAAGGTCATCCAGTTAAAGGGGGATAAATGATTACTGTTAAAGTAACACATACTCTTTGGTCTAAATTACTCTCTGTCCAGTATATTTGCCATTTTAATTGGATTCAGCTTCAGCACTGTAAACACATTTACTTCTCATGGCTTATTGCCCTTTGGCAGAGAGGCAGCACTGCTCATAGTGAATGGCACTCCACTACATAGTCATGGTGTCATGAATTCTGCGAATCCTACGCATAAGCAGAATCGTAGGCAGCTCCTCAGTCTAAATGTGTAGCATTATGTCAGCAACTTGACTATAACAAATATATAGCAGTCTTAGAGCTGAAAAAGTTTTTATTAAAGCATACTGTGTTGCCGGTAAAAACCCCAATTAAATCGTACAGTCTTTAGGTCAATATGAACAAAGTGGCTGGTTTAGCAGTTTAAAGCAGTTTATGAAGCCACAAGCTACTTGCGTGTTTTCTGTAGACTTGCTTTTCAAAAGTCTCTGGGCGGTGAAATTTTATTCGACCCCCAAGCACGCGAGAAAAGAGGCTTTGACTCATCTGGAGTCAGCAGAGAACGCCAAAGAGGCCTCGGGGCGAATAGTCAGAGAGGACCACTCAGCTCAGCTTAGCTTGATGAGAGAGACGAACCCCCCAGTGTGTCTTTTAGGGAAGCTGCGCTGGACCTCATATCAGTAGCACGGCTCTGGGAACTCATACACACTCTATGCTAGGAATAAATGATAAGTGATACTGGGAAAAGTCACATTGTGATACGTGTTTGTACTTATTATTGAGCCAAAAATACCCCCTCCCTCATAAACTATTCTCATATGGAGTTAATTACCAGTCTAACAATTGAAATTGTGTGGTGAATGCAGGACTCAATTAAAACATGGGGAGTAAACTTCAGTGTTTAATTTGAAACGTGTGCAATAGTTAGGCTGCACCCGCGTATTTTAAGGTATAATAATATAAGAGCAATTAAATGGGAATACGCCACACAGTTATGGGAACAATACATTTCTCAGAATAAAATCAAGTGCGGTTTCTGGTGAGTTAGTCTGACCTCAGACGGGTCAAACTCTGGGAACTATTGCACCAGTATCAACACAAATCATTCACTGGTGATGAAAAAACAGACTACGCTTATCCTTAACCAGGCAGAGAATATATGGTAACTTTTCATCTCTTTCATTTGCACGGTTTCCGCTTATATAGGTACCTATTAAACGTTTTAATTCAGCTTAGACTGTGTGTTCTTGATGGAGCTAAAACGTAAAACATAATTTAGCAACAAAATTACAAGATGTCACTTCAGCTGTCTAAATCAGTTTCTAAATCAGACTCTCAAAAGCATTTGCTTCCCTGGCTTAATTTATAAAAATGTTGGCTAAGCAACATTCATAGGCACTGTGTAACGCAGGAGGTGTTGTTGACGCAGCCTGTGTACAGAGAGCGTACTTGTGGTGGCGTCATGAGATAAGATGACAAACATGGTATGGATAGCGCTCATGTCTTGGGGGCCCAAAGGGTCAAAGCAGAGCATGTAACATGAAGTCCCTGTAATCCCAGTGCTTCTTGTTCCATATTAGTGCTACCAAAATAGTGTGAGCGACCACATTGACACTGCTAGAGATAACAGTAAACATCTTTCCTATAAAAGGCCCGATGCAGAGGAGCAAGGACTAAGACAATAAATTTGTTTTACTAAAGTCGCAAGTAGTCAACCAGGAAATAGCAACAGTGACCGAATGAGTAAGCATGCTATTTTTCACCAGTACCACTTATTAAAATAATGTGCAAAAAGCCACATTTGTGTTGGTTTGTACACTTTTTTGACACTTTAGGTTCAATAAAATAAATTCACATTTCCAGTAAGTGATGTTCAATGTGAGTCATCGTTCTCTGAAGTCTTCGGGTGAAGTGGGGCTAGAGAGGGAATTCATCAGATGTTTTCTCATCTTTTGACCCTATATTCTGCCCCTCTGCTCTACCACTGACCAAGTGACCTTTTGCACTGAACAGAGAGAGTGACCACTGTATTTGCCTTGTACTGTTCTTTTATTATTGTCCTCAACTCAAAAGGAGTACTGCAGAATGTATTGTTATTCTCAGCAATAATTTGCAGCAAAATCACATGAAAAGACAACAAGCCCACTTACCATTGTATGTCCACTTTCCACCTGAAAGAGAATGAGAAATAAATAAAACAGTTTGGACCTTAAAATGGCCTACTAACTAAGAAAACGTTCTTGGAAGGTTCACATTCTTTTAACAGGGTTTTCACTCTTCTGAGATCTTTCTGCTCATTTGCGCTGACTCATGCCGTGTCCTAAATCAGCCCAAATAATGCATTCCAGTACCGCAGCTCTCTTTCTGGCTTCAGTCTGCTCCTCTGGTCAGTGCCAACCTATTTCAGTCATCTCTGCTTGCAAGCTGTGTGTCTGACACCCAGTCTTCCCCACAGAGAGATTAGTGGGTATCCGTAGAGAATGCTTATTCTGAGTCCAGGGAAACCGTCCATCCACTTTAATTCAGTTCTCAAAACTGCTAACACATCATAACGGTGGAATGATATTTTTTTGCCTCAGCCTCCCTTGAAAAAAAATGCAGACAACAATGTCCAGCATTCAAGTTGTTTTAAAAAATGCAGAGCTGAACATTTTTCTTAATTGAGCTCCTTGACCATATATGAGCTCCTTGACCAAAGGTCCAGACTACGGGAAGTGCTAAAAACCTCCTCAGCAATTTAACCTACACACCTTTTCCTTTACAAGCCTCTCCCACTCAAGGTCCTGACTGTTTAGTCTGCAGCTGTGGTAGCTTCCCTCACCTGGAGTCTAACTGAGCAGCACTAATTTCATGCCACTTTCTCTGCTCTTCTAACTTGAAGCTTCCAAGTCCTTGTCTGCACAGCAAAAAAAACGAAAAATGTCCATGCACTCAACTAGTTGCTTGCCAACAGTTTGGCACCACTCAGATTCCCGTTAAGATTTAATTACACCCCACTTCATACTATTCTTTCACGAGAACTGCCTTTGGACCTTTTGCATCGTTTGCATCAGACTGAACAGTCCCTGCATCCAAAAGTGTTACACATGTGTCTCTATGGTTTGTGCCTCTACACCTGTTCTGTGGAAGTCTAACACTAAGGAAACCCAAGATGGGATGGGGGAAGGTAGACCAGCACTGAACAATCTGAATTTAGTTCAGCTCACAACATCAAAATTAGATAATCCCAGTCTACAGGTAAAAAAGGTAGCACATGATACACATAAAAGACAGCAAAAACAGCACAATATCAGTAAAAAACAGTTACTTTAAAAGGAGCAAAAACTGATCTTATAAAACAATCACTTGACAATCACTCAGATCTGGCAAAATATTTAAAAAATGTCTTACCACTGGAGGACATGGGAAAGGCAATCAGAATCATTATTAGCCGAGTGAAAGGCATCGTCGCTAGAATCTTCTTCCCTTATCAGGCGAAGAGAAATCATAACAGTGGAATCTGAGGCGGCTTTATACCAAGCATGGCATGTTCATTCTGTCGAGCCGTGACGTCACCGCCGTGACGGAACATCTCCTCGGAGCCCGAGTTGATCTGCAGCCGTGACTTCATACGAAGACGATTACAGGCAAAACAAACAAGCTCACCGCTGCACCCAGGAGGAGAGTCTGGAGAGCTCTTCAGGAGGAGAACTCGACCGGGGTGCACGTGCTGTTGTGGAAAAGTCTGGAGCGGCTCGAGCCGCTGGTCATCAGCATCATGTGTCCTAGAGAACAGAAACGAGGGCTGTCCCGTCTGCTCACTTCAGTGAAGTGAAGGTGGGCGTTTGGGACAGGCTAAAGTGTTTCATATAATCACTCTCTTTAGCAACTTTAATCATAGTCTCCATCGTTACAGGACAAGGATAAGAGCTTCCGAGGGATGTAAAAGAAAAAAAAGAAAGCGAAAAAAAGAAAGCGAGGAAAATACTGACGCTCAGCGGTTTCTGACGCTAAACGGGCAGCCGAAGAAAGGAGGATGAGGTCCAGAGAGTGTGAACTGCAGACGGGTTTGCCCACTCGGACAGGTTGTTTTATCAGCTTTAGCTAAACGAGAACAGAAATAATCCCTCAGAACAGTATTTATTTAATCTAGTTATTCAATTCAGTTTGTGCAATGATTGTGCATATTTAACAATAAAATAATAATAATAATAATAATAATAATAATAATAATAATAATAATAATAATATATACACACATACAGTAAATGGTGGTTTTATGTGCGGTTAAGTGTTCGCTTAACCATTTCCAGACCTCTTTCCTCATGGAAGATTAGTTTTACTTGCAGCTCCATCAAATATCTGGTTTGTCTCTTTTCATTTCAGTAGATTAAATTAGGTCTGTTGATTATGGAATTTCTTTCATTCACCCAATGACTGGAGGCACCTGGAAGAACCTGTGTTCTTCTAACCAGCTCACAAAATATTGACTACTTTTTAGAAAAAAGAAATCTCGATACTTTTTACTGCTTGCTTGTTTGTTTGCATTTAATGTAATATTCAGCTGTGTTTTTGCTGGCAGAAAGAAGCCCACTGCTGATGTAAATTACTTCAAACATTTTGCAAAGGTACCTTTTGCACAGTACTGTGTGTGTATGTATATATATGTATACAGTACATATGCATATACAGTACATATATATATATATATATATATATATATATACAGTACATACAGTATATATACATACAGTATATATACTGTATATACATACAGTATATATACATACAGTAGTTCGCCGCTATTCACGGGGGCTATGCTCTAAGAGGACCCGCGTATAGTAAAAAACTGCGTTGTTGTGTCTTTGTCAAAAAATGCCTAAAAAGGCCTAATTTTAAAGTGTAAACCCCAAATGTGCTCCCAGAACACTTTCATTTCATTTTACAAAAATATAAAGATAAACCCATATCTGTACTGTACAGTTTACACTGAACTCCTGCAGTGCTAGAATGTAAATCCAGATATAACCGTTGTACAGACTACACTGTAATTCATACACGGGCATTTTCTTTGGTATGCGCTGTCATTTCCTTTCGTATATGTAGGGTAAATACAGTAGTAATTTAATGTAGGAGTAATCACCAATCATTTTTACAGTTCAAAAATTTACTCTTCATCCCACGGCGAGTTGGATTGTATTAGTAATTGGCACTAAAATACATGAAGAATTATATATTGCCATGAAATAAAATATTGTATCTGCTGTGCATGAATTTGCTG
>JBBPDE010000128.1:7669933-7690554 GCA_037974605.1 Nannopetersius ansorgii
TCTCTCTCTCTCTCACAACCTCACTCCCTCTCCCTCTCTCTCTCTCTCTCTCTCTCACCCCCGCTTCCTCTCCCTCTCACTCACTCCTCTCTCTCTCTCTCTCTCTCTCTCTCACACACACTCACTCCCTCTCCCTCTCTCTCTCACCCCCTCTTCCTCTCCCTCTCTCTCTCACTCACTCCTCTCTCTCTCTCACACACCCACTCCCTCTCCCTCTCTCTCTCTCTCACTCCTTCTCTCTCTCTCTCTCTCCCTCCTTGTCCCTCTCTCTCTCTCACTCCCTCTCCCTCTCTCTTCCTCTCACTCCCTCTTCCTCTCTCTCTCTCTCTCTCTCTCTCTCTCTCTCACTCCTTCTCTCTCTCACTCACACACTCACTCACAGATTGATGCCATTATGGGGACATATTTCATCTGCAAAGGAAAATCTATAAAACATTGAGTGCCCTGGGAAGCTAGTTTTAGATGGTGTTATTAAGTTCATGTAGAGATCTAATTTCATTTCTCATAACAGTGTCTAGAGCCATTTTCATTCACTTGATTGTTACTTAACACGTCATTGAACAATTGCTGAGTAGCTGCAGGGCAACTTCATTGCGGGCCTGCTAATCAGTTTAGACTGTATACAATGTGCAAAAAAACTTGAGGCCTAAAGTTTTTAATATGGTATAGCCTGTGTTTTTGCATAGTGTGGCTTGACCTGTTGGCACATATATCTTTTGATTATGCAAATCGACACAGAGGAAAGAAATCTGCAGATCTTCACCACAGAAAGAAAGACTGATGAATATTATATAACAGTGTGTCAAATAAAAATGACATGCCTCCAAACAGATCGTTTAGAAAGAAAATAAAAGACCTAGCTGTGTTTGACCACAGTCATCTGCTGCACACAGCTGTACTGTGATACTCTTGGCTTGGACTGGTCATTAGGTTGGCCCAGAGCTGGGAAGCCTGTGTGCTTTTCTGTTTATTTCAGTTATTGCAGAGGCCATGGTAACGTTCTTTATAGGACATTAAGCATGTTATATCACTTTTGTATATAAAAAAAAACATGCATAGTAGAAGATCAGTATAAGACGACAAGTAAATCACTGCATTATTACTGCCCAGCCACTGGAAAATCAAGTTACTGTAGGCCTGTAGCTGCACATGATACACGTAGGCGAGCAATGGGTCACAAACGGTGTGAGTCCCCACCCAAACGGGGAAATGTGCATGCCGCATGTTTTGGAAATTATTAGTCAGGCTTGCTCTTGCTCTTGCATACCAAGCCTCTTTTTCACAATTCAGCAAAAATTAGATTGAGACAAAGATATACACGGTGTTTAAGTATGAGTGTGTGTTGGGGGGAGGGGGGGGGCGGGTGGCAAGCAAATGAGTGTGTGACGAAAGTGTGAAACTGCCTGACGGTCAGGCTGCTTTGTTGGAAAAATGCCTGTGCTTTCGAAAAAAAAGAGAGAAAAACAAAAGGAGGGTGGTGCCATGAGAGAGGAGGGCATGGTTACGTAACTGGGGAATGAGGCACGTATATCTGCCTTGTATACTTATACTGCACATGAGTGTAGATCTGCTGCTACAGGGCAATGAGTAAAACCAACTTGAACGAAGATTGTGTAGCCCTCTTATCCTTTCAAGCTTTAGATCTTGTCAGTCTAACTCCTCCTTCCTCCCTGCTCAATCCCTTTTTTGGCTTGCCAGTGCCATCAATTGCCAGTTGTAATAATAAAAGGAGGGGCACGTGTTGTGTGCTGCCCCACATCCCGGGTTATTGGGACTGTACCGTAACACTCTGAGGCTACTTTAATGTGTTGGCCTCACATGTAGTTAAGTGGTAAGATTATGTAAGCCTTTATGTAATCCACATCAGTAAACGTGAATGACATCCCAAAGCTGCAGCCATCAGCCGCATGTGTGTGTGCCTTGTAGCTCTACGAGCTGCAGCACCTCCACTGACATTTAGGGGGAGAATGCACTAGAAGGATCTACATAACAGTACACTAACCGATAACCTTTTGTGGTTGTTGATAAGGAGTATGTTACATTATCAGACGAATAAGGCTCTTTTCGTTTGAATTAATGGCAAGGGATTTTTTTTATTATAGTCAAACAGCCACAGAAGCTTTGCGATCTAAATTTAAATCCCCTGTGAGCCACAAAAATCTCTATGGTTTGTGGTTAGGTTGCTGTCTCTAAAATGTCTCTATTGTCAGAGGAATCAGATTGCAGTGTCACCATGAGTGTTATTTACCGTGCCATTGACGCCTGGCTTAGATCAGTCCTGTCGGCGCTGGAGTGCCTGTCACTTGATGCTTCTGGTGATCAACCAAGTGCTTTCATCATGCAGTCAACTCACAAGTCTATCCTCACTCAAAAGCAAACAGCAAACATAAATCACACAACACAAAGCCATTCCTAGCTTAAGGATTTGTTTCCATGTAAAATGAGAACAAAAGTTGCAGTCTGTATTATAATCCATTGTAACTGACTATACATCACATATAAAGAGGCTGAATCCAAGCTCCCCAGGCACCAATTTTTCATAAAGCACTCCTCAGGTGCAGTACATACAATATTCCATACACAATTATCTGTCTGTAACAATCTGTTTATTTATCTGTTCCATTTACCACTAAATAACTGCTATGTGTATTTATTTTGTCTTACCAGTGTGTCACAGTTCGGCCCTCTAATAATAAAAGTCTGCTGTCTTTGTGAAATCATGTATCTCCATTTTTAACGGTTTGACATAATTTGAGCACAGCTACACTTTCCACTAAAGGAACATTTTTGTCTTCTGTTAAGTTATCATGTTGGGGATAAGCCAGTTTCTCTTTAGAGGGGTTTAGAGGATCATTAGAGGGTTTAAATCCCTAATCCCACAATGATTCGATCCATTTCTGATTCAGTAAGAAATTTTAATCAGTTTGTTGTATCGCCTCCTTTTGATCAGTGCAGTCCTATGATGTATTAATGTGATAATATGACTCTCTCTCTCTCACTCCAAAGGTGTCCAAACCTGCTGTCTCTGACCCTGTCCGGCTGCGGACATGTGACAGATGATGATGTCATCAGCGTGCTCCAGAGCTGCAGGCTTCTCCAGAAGCTGTGTCTGGAGGACTGCTGCCGCGTGACGGACGCTGTCCTGCAGGCGGTGGTGACCCATGGCTGCAGCCTGCTGGAGGTCGGGGTAGATTTCTGCAGGAACATCACACAGATGGGGCTGCAGGCTGTCAGGCTGAAACGGCCCTGCATCCGTCTGAGCGCTGACCGGAGTGCAGGAATGATCCCAGACAGCCAGCCTGAGGAGAAGCTGCACATCAGAAGGGCTCTGCAGAAAGTCCTTCTGTTCTCCTGAGCAACAAGCTTCTGGGTGTGTTCTCAGAAGACATTTCTCACCAGTTCTCCAATGGCTTTAGTACAAACTGGCACCTGACTTTGAGCAAAACTTTTTTTTTTACACTCTCTTATGAACAGTTTTTATTTTCTTATGTTTGGGTTTGTTACTGTGGTTTCGTTATCAATTCGTATGAAGTGAAAAGTTTCTACAATGTCATTTTTTGAAAATCCATCAAGGGTTTTCAAAGTGTTTTACAGCAGACATTTTTAATTATCCTGTCAGACATGTGTTTCTTGTCTTTCAGTTTTCATTCTGAGAACTCAATCAGGTCTTTTATGTAAAAAGCTAAAGTGTCTTCCTTTGTCTTAAACTGTCAACCTTGTCTTAAGCTTCACATTGAGCCCCACTCAGATAATTTAAAACAGTGCAAAGCTGGAAAATCCCAGGCTGCACACAGGGTTATTCAAACAGGACGTTTCTCCCAATTCAAACATGCCTCATATTATTTGTAAATATTATTTCAATGAAAAATGCGAGTTTACACAGTTGCTGAGACTGCGTCAGGGGTTTAAGTGGTTTTCTTGACTCATTTTGTTCTTAATGTATTTGTGTAACTTCCTAAATGGCTTTACTCAGATTTCGTGTGCAGTGGTATGTTTTTCATAACATTTGTACGAGTCTCATATTTGTAGAAAACCAGAAGTTTTTTAATATAAAATAGCATGATGTAATATATAAAGATTGTAAATAGACCATTCTCACAGTCAATATGTGGAAGCTAACCTGCAAAAACAGCTCATTTGTGATGTCATAAAGACATATTTACATACATTCACCAATTCAGCCTACAGTAGTTCTGTTACATAACTCCGTCTTAGAGGCCTGTTTATATAAAGGGATAAAGGTTGGAAATATTCATGAAAAGACTGGTACATTAACCACACACTTTTTAAGAGGACTTCGGTGGTAAAATAAAATGTAGAATACAAGCTCTTTAAAACAATATGAGTATTTTCCTCACACAAATTCCAGAGGAAGTCAATTCATAGGAACACACCACTTTTAACTTGTGTCCATGTTTTAATGAGAAAGATAGTAATATTAAATACATTTTTACAGGCCTTTTATAAGAATGTATCAGCAAAGTACAATTACACACTTAAAATTGGGTTCTTCAAGGGTTCTTCAGTAAAAAAACAAAAGTGCTGTATGTAGGGACTTCCTTTTATTGCTAAAATGGTTCTTTGCGTGGTTAGAAGGTTCTTCGTTATGATAACGAGCATTTTGGATTTGTTCCTTAAAAAACTATTAAAAACTAATTTTATGTAGTCTGGCACCAAAAAAGGTTCCAAGAGTCAAAGAACTGTTTTTGAGTGTAGTCTACCACAGCATGGTACATTTGTGTTATATATTATAAAGCTGTACTACAGGAATATCACACAGGGTGAAGTATAATGTAGTATTATGAGGTAAGTAAACATAGATAACCTTACTGAATGGGCTGTTCTCAGCACAGTCCGTACATAGAAGCTAACCTGCAAAAACGTTTGTGTCAAATGGTTCTTAAATGGCTCTTTCTGTGGTTTGAAGACTTTTACCATGTAATAATGTGCCCCTTACACTTGGTTTTCAATAATGAAAAGACCTATAAAAATCTGTTTGGCACCAAATATGATTTTGAGTCAAAGAAGTATTTTTAAGATTGTAGTTTACTACAGCCTGGTATACATCTGTATATGTGTGGATTGTAAGGCAGCTCTACAGAAAAATCACACAGGGGTTAAGTATTATTAAGTATTCACCTATTACATGTGAATATAGATTAGTAATACACAGCACTGGTGTTCTCGTAGTATCACTGGATTTTTGTATGTGCGTCCAGCTCAGTGTAACGTTGCATGTGGACGACAGTGATTCGTTAAGGATGGCGCAGTCTATGTTGTGCTTGCATAATCTCAGGTTTGCTGATATTTTATGTGGCCACGGCCGCTGTGGATGTTGGCTTCAGTCCCAGACCAGTTCCTCAGGGCAGCTTCAGCAGACCAGCTCCCTAACCGCCTCTCTGCCGAGCTGCTGTCCTTCTCAGTCCTTCCAGAAAAGCTAAACGGGGCTGGAGCTGCGTGTGCAGCCTGGCTCCCGGCGAGCTGAGGCGACCTGAAGAGGGAGAGCTCGGCCGGGGTCCTCTCAGGGCGAGCTGGCACAGCGCCACACACGGGATTAGAAACATTATGTAAAAGAGTTTGAGGCGTATGGAAGTAGGTTGGCCGGTGTCTGCGTGCTCCACGTGACCGCGCTCAGCCTGCCTGCCTGCACTGCAGCGATCCTGCAGGTGGGGGCGCTCCACGCCTCTTACGACCACTTCCACAGCAATAAGACCACTGAGGATGGAGAGACTCAATCAACCAATCGAGGCTCCTGTCGTTATCGTACGATCAACGATTCTCTCATTGTTTTCCCTGTAAACTGTAGATTAATTTACTGTTTAGCTGGTAATACATCCTTTTAGATATATAAATAATATAACACCGAATTAGATCAGTGGTGTCAAACATGGTCTTGGAGATGTTCTTTTAACTAAAATGAAAAGTGCTATGTAAAAAGTTTATTGTTATTATTATTATTATTATTATTATTATTATTATTATTATTATTATTATTATTATTATTAGTTGTTGTAGTTCTTCAGTACTCTAACCATTTTGCTGTGCAAACAATGAACACCTTTTTAAACTATCTATACCTACTTATCTGCTTCTCTCAGAATGTTTCCCTGTGTCATGTGCTTTTTATTTAAAAAATGCTTATGTTGGAGTGCTATAGTAGATTGGAGCACATTGGAGCACAGGGGGTGGAGATAGCTCAGTGGGTAGGATACTTGCCTCCGGATCAAGAGGTTGTGGGTTCGAATCCTACCTTCAGCATACCACCACTGGGTCCCTGAGCTAGACCCTTAACCCCAAGTTGCTCCAGGGAGACTTTCCCCTGTAGTTAGGGAATGAAAGTCACTTTGGATAAAAGCGTCTGCTAAATGCCATAAAAGTAGAAGTCTGTGAGTGTTGTGTAATTGGTTTGTCATCAGGACCTTTCTTGGATTTGCTTTGTATAAAAGTGAATAATTTGAGCTTCCTGTACAAAGCACTTGGACATGGTGTAACCGCTATACTTTAAGTTGTTGTTAACCGACAGTTGGACCCAGAGTTATGTAACATCTGTCTATGAACGCTCCAAGTAAATCACCAAAACACTCAGGCTGTTTTTGTCCAGAGGTATCTGAGATCTTTTAAGCTCTTTTTTTTGGAGGCCTTTATCATTTCCTAAGAACTCATGAGAGCTAGTGTGCCCATGAAACATGAAAAAAGAATTCAATGAACTGTGATTGCCTGAATTTCCAGTCAGGTATTTCTTTTGTTGTGGATGCCAGTCCACTCCCAGGAGTTATGTAATCAAGCCGAAACCTCACAGATTGTTAGATAGCCAGATAAGGCCATGTGTTTGGCAAAAGGACGCAAAAGGAATTACAGAATGACCAAATTGTCTCCTGCTTAGGTTTGGATAGATCACATTATCTACACTTATTGCTGTCATGTGTTTCAGAGTCTGTCTGGCAGCACCAGTGTCTCTTAATGTGACACTGCTTTTCCAGACCAGTGCTGAGATGACCTTCAGGTCTTTAGCGAGTCTCATCACAACTTGCACTTGCTTATTTCTAGTATTACAGACGTTTGGAGCTTATACGCACATACAGTCAAATGTTTTAATGTATATACCGCAGAAATCTTACTTTTGTTATATTCTTTGGAATTATATATTTCACAGTTTTCTAATACTATTAACCTGTAAAAGCCCCCATACACACACACACATACTGTATATATATACATATATTCCTAAATATATATTTTTGTAGCCTAATATCTGATTTATCATGGACGCTGGAACCATTACAGCAGTGATTTTCAAAATAATTTGTTTCATCCCCCCACTGTTCCCCTCCCGATCAACAGCCAAGATGTAGAGCGCTGCCCCCCACCCCCACACAATAAAAATGCTTCCTGCGCCCATGTGCTCTATTATCTAATTGCTTCTACTTTATCTCGCTGACTCTATTTAAACACGTGGATCTATTATCAAACTCAGTAAAACAAAAAACTAACAAAAACAACAACTGAGTGTTCTGATATCAAACTTGTGAATTAAGTCTCTTCAGAATTTTATGATAGCACACTGTGCTTCGCTTAGACATTTTACTTCTTTCCAGAGGTAATCAGTTATGCAGGATTACAAGCTCCAGGTGGGCTGGACTGTTTCACTGTAGGTCTCCTGAGGCACGTTTAGCAGCCTATTGCTTTAACCACAGGCATGAGTATTAACATGTCTCCACATGTGGGCATATAGGCACTTGGCTGTGTCCTGCGTTGTCCTCCCCTATAGCTGTGCGTCAGAGCGCGTGCATCAGAGAGAGCTGTAGTTTTAAGCCCTGAAATTGGCATGTGAATGTAAAAGCTGGGGTGAGTTCTCATCCTCTGCACATTTTTGGTCTGTGATGTAAAGTTTGCCTGTAGGCAGAGCATAGCACCACCCAAACATTTGCATGAAAGGAAACCACCATGAATTCTACTTCTAAGGCGCCATACATTAGTTTTCGTTTCACTGCTGTCTAGAGAAATGTTTTCTAGCTTCGTTTTTGACAAAAATAGACGCTCCTTCCTGGTTCTTGGATTAAATATCTATTTTTCAAAGGGAAAAAATATACTTACTTAGTAGGCTGTAGAATCATTACATTATGCACTCCTTAAACTTTAAACCGCTTATATTAAACTCCTTTAACTTCTAAGATCTGCACATCTCATTTATAAAAATACCATCCTTTCAAAGATGGGGTATATTTGTTCTTTTTCTGTCATTACTGTAACAAATTCTTCAAAAACCTTTATTTTTAAAAGTGCCAGGCCTAATGTTTGTGTGAATGGGGAGTGAAAAGATGCACTCTGTGTAAGGAGAACTGGATGTCTAAGTCTGAAAGACCTCTTAAAGCTCTACTGAATCTCAGTTCTACTCAAACATCAAGCTGTGTATTGGTGCTTTTTTTGGCCTTTAATTTGAACACGACTTGAAAACATGTTCCTTTATAACTGAATCTCTACCCTTTACACTTAAGAAGTTTGTGGCGATCAGCCCAAACTGTTCTAATTCTGGACATTTTTCTCCCATCTGAAAGAATTTTTAAAGGAACATATCATATACACTTCTAAAACAGGATTTCCTAGATTTTTAGTAAAGTCCTCAGAAGTGCATAGAACTACCTGAATGTCTAAATGGTTCCTTAGATGGTTACGTTGTTCTTCTCTTAAGAGGAAAAGCTGTGAAGAAATGGAGAAATTTGCATGAGAATGAAACAGAAATGGGTTTATGTAATCCAAAAGGGGTTCAAAGAACCTTTTTCATAAAAAGTCATTCATTTAAAAATATGATTTAATTAATTACAAATACTTTAATAACTGAAAGAGCATGTGTTTCACAGAGCTCCATACACATGACATGCCGTTCTTATTCTCATCTCTTTCCGCTTATAGGCAACAAGCTTTACATACAGTAGTCGTCATCTCTCTCTCTCTCCCTCTGTCTCTCTCTCTCTCTCTCTCTCTCTCTCTCTCTCTCTCTCTCTCTCTCTCCGCCTTTCTGTGTTCCTGTGTGGAATGCAAAGGCAGCTGAGGCCACAAGCTGTTTTTTTTTTTTTTTTGAGAAATGTTGGTGGGAAGTCACGTTGTAGTGAGCCTCACAGGCTGAGCGGAAAAGGAGGGGGCTGATTTATGTCATCCAGGAATCAGTGCTGCTTTTTTACACTCCTACAGCCATCGTCATTCCTACCACATCTCCTGTGTTCTGAATCTCCTGAATATTTCAGAAGGCCTTTGCGTGTCTGTATCGATTCATAAAATTTTGGTAGCACATGCACATGCACACATGCTCATGTGCCATGAGTGCACTTGTTTACCTTCCTTAGCAAAAAGTAGTTTATTCAAGTGTACTACGAGTAAAACTTATTTTATGCTAAAACTGAGGCAGGATACTTGAAGGTTGAAGTATACTTTTATAAACTTATAAATGTTCCAATTTAGTCCAAAGAAGTAAATTAAATTAGTATATTATACTTTCTAGTACACTACAAGTACATGGTCTGTAGTATTCTTGCTATACTTATACTCAAGCATACCTAGTAAAATGAACTTCAAGTATACTACTTTTTGCTAAGGGTTGTTGTAAATGAATGTATACTGCTGTAAACAGTGTCTGTGAGTATGTGTTGTCTGTGTAAACTGTCCTCACACACACCTCACAGGCCCCACAGCTACAGGCAGGAAGGGAGGGGCTCGTGATGGATGGAGAGGGGGACGGGTGACAAGGGCAGAAACGGAATGATTGCTTTTAAGAGCCTACTTATGAATTCTGTGTTTGCACTGCTGTGAAAAAAAATGCATACTATTAGCATATTCCAGACATTTAATTCCATTCCTTAAAATTAAGTTGCCAAAAGACTTCATCAGAGCAATGCCACATTAGTTCCCTCAAGAATCTTTCGATGTTCTTAAAGTTTATCAGTTTAATCTCTCTCTGCTGAATCTGTAACATAAAATCGCAGACCATAGACAATCATTTAGACAGACTTCTTTCTATTTAGAGCTAAAAACAGAAAATCTTCTAGCTAATGCATTTGAGTCTGTTTTCTAGGTACTGGGAAATTCTAGGTACTGATAATATTGACCGTCGTAAACCAGCACTACAGATTCAACAGACAGAGATGAGGTTGAAAAACCCCATAAGAATTCATGTGAGATCCACTGAAAGGTTCTTTAAACAACCAAAGCTAAATTTTCCAGGGCATTGCTCCAAAGCCCCTTCATTTCTAAAGGTATAGAGCTGATTTCCAGGGTAAATTCAGTGTAGGGATATAAGAACTGAACAGTGTGAGATGAAATGGATTTCTAAGTCTGAAAGACCTTTTTAAGCTTTGATGAATCTCAGTTCGACTCATGGTTTTCCAGGTCTGCTTTCTTGGAATAAAACCAGTCTAAATCAAATCGTGTACCTGTCCGTCAAACAAGATGAATTCTGCCCAGATTCTTGCAGGAATGATTAGTCCAATAAAAACAGTCACAGCTCTGAAGACACAGCCCACTTGTCTGGCAGAAATAGTGAGCAGATTTATATTCATAAGGGCAATACATAAGGATTATCGTACTGATTAAATGATGATCTTGTGATGTCTCAGGTGTCGTACCTTTGTGGAATTATATCTCTTCACTTTCGAAATAAGGAGAAATTGTTGAGCTCTAGATAGTGTGTATAAGACATAAATTCTTGAAGTGAAAGGTTGAAACCGAATGCGCAGTAATAAGGCACATATTTTGAAGCAAAGTAGTGTTATTGAGTGTGCAGCCACTTAAACTGGATTGATCAGCCTGACAGCACCAGACACAACAATGCAGAGCAGTTTGACAGGTTTAATAAAAAGCTTGGCTTAATTGTGAATATTGGAAATAATTGTCACCAGTTGTTCCAAGCACGTTTGAAGCAAACAAGCTGTGACAACTGTCATTTCCCTGATGGTGATTTTCTACAGCTATGTTTCATACGGCTTCAGTAGTTTTCTCTCTGTCTTGTCTACTTGGATTTCCTTTTGCATAAAATGCCACTTCAAGCCTGCTGGTCATTTCTATCACTGCTCACTTTCAAGGCCTTATTTCCAACATCTGTGTCCTCATTTAAAAAGCAAATGATGTTGAAGAAATCCTCTAGGCAATAGGAAATGATAAGCAGACTAATCGATCCTAATCAGCTGTTATGCAGCATGCTAAAGAGAAAAACATGACATACTGTTTAAAAGCCATACAAGATGGTTTGAAGCAGTTTGAGTGTTTCTTGGAAGAAAATGAATTATTTAAGCATTTTACACAAACCACTTTCCTGGTGTGGTGTAGGCACATAGATTTTAAAGATAAACACAATTCAAATATTTCTGTGTTTTACACTGTTGATACTAAGCTGATAATAGTCAACAATGATTGTGAGCTAGCAACCCCCAATAAGTATTTTTATTCACGTGTATAATGCTAACCAGTGGCCATTCACAGTGAGTCACTGTAAACAGTATTAGTACAGTGGAATTCCACAAATAACAGATAGTTATAAAGATTTTACAATGATTTTCTAAGCAATGCCCTACACATCATGTCACTCGATACATTAATAATAATAATAATAATAATAATAATAATAATAATAATAATAATAATAATAATAAAATTAATAATAAAATTAATAATAACAACAACAACAACAATAACAACAACAACAACTATAAAAATCAACATTTTTTATATCATTGCAAAAAATATTGTATCTGAAAGGTTTTAACTTGCCAATTTGGAAAAATTGCTTTTGTTAATTAAAGCACATATGTTCCTGATTTGATGGAATTAATTATAGCCTAAATAATGGGTGAAAGTTGTATCACTGATCAGCACAGAAGGACTAGAAATGATGAACATTGATTAGAAATCAATAAACTGTGCAGACTGTGCAGTTCCTGATGTCACGCTGACACACTGGGATCAAAGCTGTTAGTGAAATTCTGCAGAAAGCTTTAGTGCCTCACTTTGAGTTTTCAGGGCTAAAAGCAGGCAAAGCCTTTTCGTTGCACAGAGTAGCTGTGGACTGTTTGTGGCATTTGTAAGCGAGGGCCTATGTGTGTATATGTGTGTGTATGAAGGAGAGAGAGTTAGTGAGTGTATGTATATGTGTGTTTAGGCTTGTGTCACTGTGTGTATGTGTTGTGTTGAATTAAAGCTGGTTTTGGTGCCGGTGTTTGATAGGCTGAGTCTGGCGTGTAGAAAGAGCTTCTCTCACTCGGTGGAAGATCAGATGATAGCGGCGAGGAAGCTGTGGGTAATGGAGAGCGGAGTGTGTTTGAGTAGAGGGTTGAAACAGGGGGAGGGTCAGAATGTCCTGAGTCGTGAAACATAAAACCAGCAGCTCCCTGCAGGCTTTACAAGCCATATTCCAACAATACAGCGCTATACAATGCCTAGCTTTATGAGTCTTGTTTTGAGGACACAGGCTGTAGGCGAGTGAATTCCTGTCATCTCTTGCCTAATGCTGCTTTAAAGAACTGGATACAACTGGTTCTCAATGATGATCATGCAAGAAAAGTACTACCACTACTACTACTAATACGACACCTTTGCAAATAAAGATAACTTCGCCTGAGAAAGCATGTAATTGGTACAGAACCTACAGGTTCTTGAAATAACCATCCATTGATTACCTTCTTCTTCAACAGTATAGCTCTGCGCCAACAGAGTATTTTTAAAAGTGTACTACAACCATTACTGCTATTGCTAATCATCATTAATGTTATTATTATTATTATTATTATTATTATTATTATTATTATTATTATTACCAGTGGTATTAGTAGTAGTACTAAAGGGAAAAAATATTGAGAAGCACTTTTTTCAAGAGCATACAGAAAGTCTAGTGAATTGTAAGGGGGTCAGGGGGTGTTTGGGGTTGGGTGGGTGCTGTCACACTTTCAGGTAAATGTGTTATCTGATCTGACTGGTAATTTCAGATGTCCACAGGGACACACATACGCACACACCAAAGCAGACCCTTTTACCAGAACAGGATGCAAGACATGATAGCAGACACTGAGGCTGCCGTGTCATCTTATACCACTCCTCATATAATTTAATGGGCTACTTGAATGCGACTTTGTCTAGACATCCCTCATAGCCCTTATAACAGCGATTGCTTTTATTCTGCTTTAATTAGAGGGCCGGTGACAAATGTGTGCATTTGTGCATGATATATTGCAGGCAATGGAAGTCCTGGATTCACACCAGATTGTTATTAGTTTGCTACTTGTGCGTCTATAATTGACTGTATCCTCACACTGCGCTTGCAGCTGTATCTCAGATCTGTATCCTAACACCTGCTCAGGTGCATGTGTGTGTCTGTGTGAGCTCATTGTGGGGTTGATTCTATGGTATGTATGTGTGTGTGTGCTTCTCCTTACTGTGGGGGTGTTGCATTTGTGTGCAGGTGCTGTGGAGGCTTTTAATAATGCACAGTAAGGCTGGATGGAAGCTGCTTGCTGCTAGTGCTGAATATTCCTCCTTTCCCTCTGGATTGCCCCCGTCAGTTTTCCAGCCTGAGGCCAAGTTGCCTCAGCGATCAGCCTACTTGCCAATCACCCAACTAATGGTGCAACACGCTCACACACTAGTCTGGAAATTACAGTAAATACTGTAGTGTCAGCTACCATGTCCTTCTCCCACTAATCAGGAATCATTTTCTCAGTTTATTCCTAAAAATAAAGGTTCCAAAATAGTTTTTTTTTTTAATTTTTGTAATTGTGACCCTTTTAAAAATTCCACATTATTTAAATGTGTTTTTAAGAGTGGGATTGCTAAGACAACCCCTGTTCTTAGGTCCAGATAAAAGAAATGAATGATCACAAAAAATTACATGCATAGTCAAGCTCACTCCCACAGTATTATTGCTAAGCCCCTTGGAGATGTAGGCTATACAGTCAGCTCTGGCAAAGCTGTATCTGTTTTAAGAGAGATTGGCTCAAATTCTCTGGTGTTTATATTTTAATCCTTTCTTGGTAACCTGAGACAAGACCCTCGATCTTATCCTTCGTACTGGAGCAGACAACCGTTATAAGAGCCAGACACACAAAGCCTGTTCATTGAGGGGTTCTTGCACGATCACGTGGTGGGCTGCAGGGTGGAAGGAGAGTGTGTGCAGACTTGTGTGTGGTGTGTGTGTGTGTGTGTGTGTGTGTGTGTGTGTGTGTGTGTGTGCGTGTGTGTGTGCGCGTGTGCACGTGTGCGTGTGCGTGTGTATGTAAGTATAAGGTCATCTCAAGGACAGGCCAGCTGAAGAGTAGCACAGCTCCAGACATACGTATGTACACATAACCATATACACACAAAATACCACCAAGAGTTATCTGAGTTTAGTCTTAGGTAAACCACTTTGGTCCACTAGGTGTTTATAAAGAATTGTGCCTGTGAAGTACCTTTTAAAAGTGGAAAGAAAGTTCACATTGAATTCCCAAAAAATAGGAATCTAAGGGAGTTTTAAACCGTTTTCAGGACCCTCAGAAACAGTCTAAAAACACAGATTGCTCAGGCCTGAGGTGCCCTGTTCACTTCGTGGCTTAAACATCCACACCTGAGTGGGTAAGAAGACCAGGGGCCGTGTTACAGAAACTTCCTATCTTAAGCATAAAGGACGATTTGAGATAGGATTTTCTAGTTAGGAAGTATCTGTAATACGGCCCTTTTTCAGACCCTGAGTCATATGTTTTGTATGTTCTACATGGATATACACACTGCCCCATACACTGCTCCCCGAGTGTGGAGTTTCTGACTGCCCGCTGCTTCACTTGGTGAATGGGTTAAAGTGCAGAGGAAGAATTTAGTGCTGTTCACACTGTGTGCTCTGGTATGCTCATGTATGAACGAATGGTCACTTTCACTTAAATATATGTAGTGCCCCCGTCCCTGTTATAGGCACGCCAGTTAGAATTAGCCTTTGAACTCCCTATGGTCCATGAATTCCGATAACTTGTTGATGCCACAACATATATAGATATCGATGTGGGGTTAGAGCATATGCTCTAGTAGCTCATACCATATAACTAATTACATTAGAACCTGAATCTCTACTACAATGAGTAAAATTAAATAAAGAGCTTTTACTGTTCAAACAGCTTTTTGCCTCATCAAAAAGTAAAGTGACATAAAGCACAATACATTAAAAAATGCTCTTTTGTTCATTTTTTGATTACCTGTGAAATGAAACAGGTTGCTTTCAAATCAAAGTAACTAACTTCACCTCTTAATAGATATCAGCTTCAACTGCAGTCACATTGGCTATGGAATCTTTGAATGGACTAAACTCTCGTTCACATATTTTACACAGACTATTTTACACAACAGATGTCTGTAATAACCTTTCAATTCAACACCTATGTCCTATCCCAGCAAAGTAAAGTAAAAATGGTATTCCCACCCTGTTACAGCCTGTTACGGTGCTCGGAAACAAACTCAGTCCAAGTCCTCGCTCACAGTGGACGCTGTTAATTGAGTCTGTGCCAGAAACACTAAGATGGTGGCACAGCCTCCTCAAGGTGTGCTCTCTTGTCGACTTAAACACGGCAAAACTCACATACGCTTACATATCATTATGGTAGTTATCAATTCAATTGACTTATACCAGTTAAACTCCACTTCTAAAGCCTAGATGCGGATAATACCTGTGTAATTTTTAGTGACTAGCCATCTGCTCTCCACCAGCGTCACTCCTCTCCTCCCTCTCCCATAACACCACTCTCCCCAACTCTGGTACACGGGTCACCATACACTTTTAACCAAAAATACAGAAAATAAACATATTCAATATCAAAATAAAACCCAGGCCTTAAGAAAACAATTACTTTCTGGCATTGAAACTTTCAAAAATATATTTTTTTCTTCTTTTGTATTTTTACATTTTTGAACAATTCAAATTTATAAGAACTTTTAGCACCGAAATAAATATAGAAAAGGTTTCACCCACTGGCTTTTAGTCACACGGTATATAATTGCATATATACAAAGTATGACGGGACCTCGCTCAGCCTTGACATTTCCATGGCTGACTGCATATTCAGTGTGGAAATATGGAAATAAGCACTAAATTGCTGCAATCAGTGATGTTGGAGCTGTAGTTTGAGCAGAACATCAAAGTAGCCTCTCGACCCTGCCAGCCTTGTTATGTCATTATGTTGTAGCACTCCTCGGGGAGCAAGACACTGATGATGCGGACTTTAAAATAAAACAAAACTCTTTTTTTGGCGGTTATTTGCTCCAATGTAGCTATTTCAGTTTGCCTCATGCAGTTGAACTTTATATCTGGCGGTGACTCAGAATGTATCTACACACTTAAAACAACAAAAAAGTCAAAGGAGTAGAACACAATCCTAGCTTAACACAATGACATTGTTCAACCAACAAGTTCATCCAATTCCATTAATCGCCACAAAGTCTCAGATTAGACATTAGGCACAAAGCAAGTCTTTATCTCATGTCACTTTTTCAAGAAACAGTCACTGAACACGCAGTGATGTCTACAATGAGAACAAACATCACACACATGCCACAAGCTGTGAACCCAAAGAAACACAGTAATAAGAAAAATCTATATTATGTTATATATATATACACATTTGCATACAACAGATGATCCCCAACTTTTCAATATGATGTTAAAAATATTATCCAGTTTAAGAATTCGTCCTAGATCATAAACACTGTACATTATTTATGTACAAAGATATCTTTATATGTGCAGTATGCATATGTAATCAAAAATTTTTTTCATAGCTATAAAGATCAACTATTTTCACATTTCAGTTCTGAAGGTCCTTTAAGTGTACAAAAACAAACACATACATTCACTTGTCTACTGTAGATCAGTACAAAGTGACATGCTGTGAAGTTAGCGTGTAATGCTAGTTTCCCCTGTGCGGTACACATGCAAAACTGGCATGAAGTGGATTTGGTGGAATAAACAATATGATCATAGCAGCAGGCTTATTATTTGCTGCCAATGTCTGTTCCGCCAGTCTCTGCCATCCTCTGCCAGTGTGTGCAGCTCCTTCCTTCAGCAAGGCCTTCAGATGACCTGGCAGAGGCAGATAAGCTGGGTGTCACTAAACTTGTGCACTGATTTGAAGCCATTTTTGCAGTTTCTTGTATAGATGTGGATGCCGCCGCTAGTCCTGGATCAGTGTGACGGCGTGAGTCTGCCTAGGAGGCACAGCGCGTGGGTAACCTAATCCCAGTGCTGTCTGTTTCCTGCAGGGGAGGGAGCCAGGGGATGCTTTCATCTCCTCGTTATCATCGCCTGGATTCCTGCTTTCGGTGACACTCTATGACTTTTTTCTTGCTCCTCTAACACATTGTATTCCCCTGCTAGATACAGACCCAGAACTTGACAGGCAGGGCACTATGTTTGCCCCCAGGGCAAAATCAAGGTTTGATGATACAGAATGTACTTGACCACATGGTGTCTATTTAATACATGAGGAGTCAGTACAGTGTTAAATCAGGAACTCAGAATTTGAGAAAACCCACACCTGAAATCAGCTAGACCAAAAAAATGTGTTTATGCATGAGTGTCTGTCTTTGCCATGTTTTGTGTGGTGATCCAATAATTCTGATTTTAATTTCCCAGCGGTACTCAACTAACTTCTTTTGGCCGGGGGCACAGGCAAAATGAGAGGCGAGTGCGTACAGAAGTGGGGCTATCGCTCCCTTGTGGGCCAAGGGACGGGTCTATTTGTGGCTCTGTTTCTCTCTCTCTCCGTCTGTCACAGCATCTATCATGGCTCTCGCTAAGGCTCAGCCCCAAAAGCACAAGAGACAAAGGAGGAACTGGAGCACAGAGAGAGTGGGAGAGAGAGAGAGAGAGGAAGAGAAGTCAGTTAGTGACAGACTTGATATAGTCTTGTTTTTGACAGTTCATTCATACAAATAAAGTTGCCAACACTGAAGCGATATCCCAGATCAGCCACTTTTGGTTCTCAGCGTGATTTATGAGGATCCCTGTCTGACATGTTTTCTCCAACACACCTGATTCAACTAATCAGCTAATTATCAAGCCTCTCTCCTTTCCTGAATTGAAGTGGGAGTGTTACAGTAGGGGTGAGGGTGGTTCACAATGAAGACAGAGAACCACTTTCTTACACAACTTTTTGAAATGAATGATTCGTTAAAAACGTAACTGAAACCAGTCCGTTTGGAACACAGGGTGATGGCATCACTCCAAAGAACCACTTGTGGTTCCTCCACGTTAAAGGATGTGACTCATCGATACCTGAGGGGATGAATGAAAGAGGACAGAAGTATTCCGCAGATGATGTTCTTCACAGTGAAATATTCTTTCCACAGGAGTCTGCTCAGGGTCTGTCAGCAGGGTGGGGGGTTTCACTCAGATACATGGAGTTTCTGAGTTGTCTAGTGTCTAGTGTGGAACCGAGATGAAGGATTAAGAGGGGAACATGGTGTGTGTACTCCATGACCACTCCTCATCCTACTCCACGCTGTCTCGGATGACTAGCCCTGCTGAGGTGATTGAAACAGGACGGGAAGACGACAGAGCAGATGCCATGTGAGAACCTATGTGGGAGGATGAGTGGAAGGTGCACTTGCCAGAGACAACACAAGCACATGGGAGGCCCGATGTAATGAGAGGCTTTGATCACCAGGGCCTTTCAGCACCCCGCTGCTCCTCAAGTCTGGTCTTATCTGAGAGAGCATAAGTGACAAAGAGAGACGGGCACATACCAAGTACACACACAATCACTCCATACTTGCTAAAGAATATTCATGAGAACTAAGGATCCTCTTGCAGTGTCCTCATAAGAGGCTCTTCTCTATATTATAAACTCTTCTCTCAGCGCCACGTAGCTCATCGCTAATTCCGTTTCCAGTGTCAGTAGTGATTTCTTGTTAAGAGAGAGAAAGGGATCTTTGCTATTTGAGTTAACAACTAAAGATGCAATGACACCCCAGTGTTACTCATAAGAGAAAAAAAGGGGGGCAAAGTTACACGAAATCCAAGTTTTTTTACACAGGCAAAAGACTGACTCACTCAAACAGAGTCAACAACACTCACAAAATAGGAATTTTGCCAGATAAGAGAGCATGTAGTATATACATGTGTAAAGGGCAAATCTTACAACTAGAGGTTTTTATGTCATGTATTGTGCTCTCATTGGTTTAATATTTAATAATGTTTAACATGAATCACACGTCAGTGTTTCTAACACTACCCAAGCAAACATTACACAAATATATCACAAAACAACGGGACCCTGTGGTGCTCATCAGTCCTGACTGCTTGCCTAACCCCTGAATTAGAGATTAACAAATACAGCTGAGCTGGCATCAGTGGGACAGATTAATATAGACAGCAGCAAGTCATATATTTATTCAGAGACAAGTTTTTACTAGAGCTTAAAGTAATTGTCAAAACCTGAAGGGCAAATCTCCTTACACAGGAGCAGTCAGGTTGAAAATTCACATTCGGTACTTCTCAGCCCTCTTCCCACTTTTAACAAGTTTTAACCAGTAATTCCTTTTGCTTCAGTTCTAGACGCTTTATTTTCCCCCTATTTTCATTACCTTTAAACCAGTGTTTAATCTGGCATGCTGGATTCGCACACGCCATTCACAGAATTTAGCACCAAGGTCCGTGAGGCCCACTCTGGCATGAAAATGGATGCTCAGGAAATAAACCAGCGCAATGATTCTGGAAAGCACAGATTTAGCCAAAAACACAGATACATTTCATTTATATCATCTAACATGTTTTTAAGATTTTATGTCACCTGTTTAGTTGTAAGAGAAAACAGATGAGGGGTGATGGTGCCATTATTTATCATATTTCATATGAGATTTTTCTACCTTGCCTTATTTATTCAAGCATTAATTTGTATATTAATATTTCCTCCTTTCTCACGTAGTATCCCTATTGTTTTTTGCCTGTGTCTATCCAAAAACCTAGATAAAATGAATGTTCTTCATAACCATAACCTTAATGGTTTCCTTATTTATGCATGTTCCCCCTTCTGATGATCACAAAAGCTACTTGAGCGCTAAAAGCCCTCCCTTGCGCACTTTGAGACAGTATTTTTCTGTGCTACTGATTGGATAACAATATGATTGTGCTGCAAAACAGCAGTGCTCTGAATGACTGAATAGTCAGGGGTACTGCAACCTGCCTGGCTGCTGCACAGAGACCTCGGCCACAGCTTCTGTTGATTAGTAAAATGGAATTCATTTTTGACCAAACACACACTTAAAAACACGTTTAAGAGAATGTATTTTTCAGTGTGATTATTTCTTCTTTCTTCTTCAGCTAGTGTTAACTGTTAGAGCGGGACATCAGTGCCCATAATTGACAAAATGCCCCGCTGCTGTTACAAGCCCTGTGTGAGAACAGTGCGTTATGAAAATGTTTAGGATGTTGTTTGAAGGCATGGCTACATAAACACACTTGTGAAAGCAGAAGTGAATCTTAATTTTCTTTTGATAATCGGATTGCTGTATTACTACATATTATGGCACATTTTTTCTTATTCATGTTTATATTTACATTTACATTTACGGCATTTAGCTGACGCTCTTATCCAGAGCGACGTACATCAGTGCTTAAGAAGTCC
>JBBPDE010000128.1:7692806-7703045 GCA_037974605.1 Nannopetersius ansorgii
ATATGCCTCCAAATGTTCTCCCAGATCACTTTAATTTCATTTGGAACTCAGTTTAATACATTACCCTTAAAAAAAATGTTAATATAAACCCGAGGTTTAAATACGGAAACGTCAGGAACGAGAGAGACAGAGAGAGTAAGAGAGAGAGCGAGAGAGAGAGAGACAGAGAGAAAGAGTAAGGGGGAACGAGAGAGAGTAAAGGAGAGAAAGAGAGAGAGAGAGATACAGAGAGAGAGAGAGAGAAAGAGAGAGAGAGAGAGAGGGAGAGAGAGAGAGAGAGAGAGAGAGAGAGAGAGAGAGAGAGATGTGAACAAATATACAGAATCATCTTTTTACTAGGGATACTTCAGGTATGTATTTGTTCTATATGTAGAGTTATGTTGTATGTAAATCATTAAAGTAAAATCAATATTGAGATTTGCAGCTTCTTGCAAAGGATCAATGCCATAGTAAACGATTCAGTGCAGACAAAGCTCTCTGAGACAATCATTGGCATGAATACAGATGAGAAAGGAGTTTCAGTATAAAGGAGAATGTTCTTTGAAAATGAATCAGATCTTTTTCTTTAAAACTGCCTGTGTTGAGGTGGGATGTGTGGGAGAAAGTGAAAGGTCTGTGCTCGTGATGAAGGCTCTGTCATCATGCTGGAGGAAGAGTTAGAGGCGGTCCTCAGAGACGCTGCTCATTGATTAATCGGGCACAAATCTACCGTCACCTTCACTCTGTTTACTCTCCCCTCAGTGTAGACCATGTTCTAAGGAACTCTGTGATCCCTGCTGAGGGACCATAGATTCTTCTAGTGAATCATTCGCCAGCGAACGAGTGTGAAAAAAAAGGCAAATAGCTCTAAAGAAAGAGTTCATTGAAGAATCGTTTTACCGGTGCTTTTTCATTGCCAATGGTTTATTTGAAGTGCCTTTTAAAAAAGGTTCTGAAACATGGTGAAAAAAAACTAAAGCTTACAAAAGCCCCTCTTTTTCAGAGAATGCTGCATCACGCTGTTACACTGTTCCCATAAGTAGGCTGTAGTGACAGGAAAGGAAGTGGAGAGGCAGAGGAAGTGCGCGAGTGACTTTATCATCATCTGAGTAGCACGATACCAGCGCCTGAAAGGCTTTAGTTCTGTCGAAACTTCAAGCTCCCTGTCGCCTCGTATCCTCGGCACAACGGGTTCATCAGTGAAACATTACCCAAAGTGCTGAGATGAGAGGGTTCTCTAAAAGGGAATGGACTTATGACTCAACGGCACCTAAAATTTCAAGCAGTTTCTTGTTACTTGATAACATGAGGGCCATGTCAAAGGTTAAGTGAGAAGGAGCAAAAATAGATGGTCCTTTGACCTTGCTAGCATTTTTTAGGGCCCGCTGAAATAAACGCTTTGCGAAACACATTGCACTAAAACAGGTGCCAAACGGTTGGTTTAAAGTTTCTTACTCCTTTAAAGCTTGTTGAGATGAAGTAGCACTCTCCATCGGAGGCCAAAATGGCCTAGAGTGCCTCAATACAAGACAAATCTTTTCATCAGACTCCCTATGTCGAACCTGCCAGAACGGCTGAGAGCTTTTGGCTGAAGCAATGCTATGTCTCAAATGTGGGAATGCACGACCTGCCAGAGTCTAAGAGCAAGACAGATAGGACTAAAGACAGGGAAGAAAAAGATTGGAACCTACATAAACCAACACTGCCTTTTAACTGGCATAGAATATTGGCTCTCGGCATCTGTCTGTTTAGGGTGAGGAGCTTCATTTAAGGCTAAAACTCTGTGTGGACATTGCTTCCACTGGTGCAAGGGTGTATCAAGCTTTCCGACAATCTGCAAAAGTGACAAATCTCTTTGTGTGCTACATCCCTGCATTGGATACTCGTCTGTTCAAACCAGTTAGGGACATTATCTCCATGAATGCTCCAGCTGGGAAGATCCACAAGCAGACAAAGGCACTCTTGACATTGCCACAGGGATGAATAGAAGCACCACATTTTTTTATGGACGTGTCAGAGCTTACACCTCCTCATGTGACCTTTGACCAGTGGCTCATGTGACATTATGAATTTGACTCTGCAGAGTAGACAGATTGAAATCGTTTCCCTCATTTGTTGCCCTCATAATGGTGTGTTGTTGCCTCACTTTGTGTGCAGTTTTCTCCAGCAGCTTATAAGACTGTAGAATATGTTACAATATTTTAAACTTAGCACTGTTGTGTTTTTTTACCATTAAAATAAAGATTTTATCTCCTCACTCTTTGGAGATTTAGTTTTTATATTCTTGTATATTTATTTTATAAAGGTATAAAACGTGTTTCTAAAAAGGTATAAGACTTTTTTCAATGTTTTTCATAATTCAACAAGTTCAACAATACAGTGGAATGAATGTAAGCGATTTAAGAAAAATGCTATAGAGAAAATATCATATTAAACCTTTTACAAATAGTATTCTTTGCATTCATTTGATTTGTATTCATTTACACATTTCTGCTTTAATCACAAAAGCAGCTCTGAACATTTTTACAAAGGTTGCATGTTCTGTTGACGTACTAAGGCAGCTCAGTGATTTGTGAGAAGAACGGTCCTATCAACAATTCCTCTGTAACAGTAGTGGGCTCTTGTGTATTTAAAGTGTCAGCAGAGCCTCATATAATGTGTGCTCACACGAGATAGAGTTTCAGTTGGAAAAACTGGACTTGGTCTTCTCAACTTCCACTGGTTTTAACATCTGAGCATGCTTTCAGCGATAATGGCAAGGCTACATTTTCTTTAACACACGCACACACCCCTCCCACCCCCCCCCCCCCCCACACACACACACATTTGGCATGGATCCAATGACCTCAGGAAACACCACCCCTCTTTCTCTTCTACTAGTCATTTCTATACAGAGTGATGTAGGCTAAAGCTCAGGGACTCTGTATGTGGCCTGAAACACCAGTCAGAAGCCAGAGACCCTGTTCAATTCATGGCTCTCTACATTTAGGCAAAAACAGAGCCTCTATTTGTCACTACTGACTGAAAACAGGAAAGACCTCTAGCTTCACACTGTTCTTTTTATATGGGCACCTTGCCTAACATTTCTGTGCTTATGTAATCAAAAAATCTTAAATACTTTTGTATTCAATAAGTGAGATCTAATTTTCTTTAGCTAGGCTCATTTATAAATATCTATTCTTGCATTTTGTGTGTTTTTCTTTAACGTTTGCATACAAACAAAAATCCATATAGTAATTCTCTACTAAAAAAGGTGTCAAGAACATTTTAATTGAACTCTAAGTCATTCTAATTGTTTTAAATTATTCTTATTGGTCCATCTGACCTGAAATGCTCACAGAATGTAAAGGACAGCCACTGCTTTCAAATGTTACAGGAAGAAAGAAAGAAAGAAAGAAAGAAAGAAAGAAAGAAAGAAAGAAAGAAAGAAAGAAAGAAAAAAGAAAAAGAAACAAAAATAGGTCATCTTGTTTCACCTGGTGCAAACATTTGAAACAAGCATGACTTTAGTGGCTCAGGCAGTCATTTGGGCAATCATTAACATGGCGCACAACAGACGCAAAGCACACTAACACAGCCTTGAGCGCACAAAGAAAGTGAATAAATGTTAGATGAGCTTAAAAATGAGCAACTGCAGTGGATCACACACTTTTTATATTCATACTGACTTGATCAAAGATCCATCAAAATCTTGTAAGATGTACAAAAAAAGCAGAGTCATCATGAGGAAATGAGCTCCTCCAAGCAACACATTTATGAACATGACAGGGAGTGACATCTCAAGCTGTTTTTTTACAATAGATGTTTCCCCCCACTCTGTTTACTGTTGTGCTTTTGCATTAAATTATATCCAGTGAGCTGTATCTCTTAAAAATGATACTGGTCATTCTTTGGGTATCCATAGCCATATAATAGTTTGGTATATTGTATTAATATTGAATTGCATTAATTGTATTAATATTACAGCTGGTAGTTGTACAGCTTCTTAGTTGTGAAAGTAATATATATTATATTAATTAACTATATATATTATATTAACTATTTTACACACTTAATCAATAAGTAGTTATGGCTAACATGTAGTTGAGGTGAAAAGTTGGAAGTTTAACTAAAGGTCAAGCATGACGGAAAACTGCATTGCCTTTACTTTTCATCAGTAAAAGAGACTGAAATGGCTACATGGAAACTAAACTGCAAAGACAGCTAAATTACATGTTCTACGTGCAGCCACAGAGCCCAACATGCATCTGTCTTTTCAGTCAATAACAGGTTTGTATAAATATAAGAGGTTATGTGGAGCATGTCAGCCTGCCCTGCTTTCTGAATGAAGCACAAATGAGGAAGCCGGTCAGAATAGAGGTAACTTACATAATTCATAATTTACATAAATCAGCCTGACCCCTAACCCCTTATCTAGGGCAGCTGGTAGCCTAGTGGTTAGGGCATTCGCCCTGCGCCCAGAAATCCGGGTTCGGTTCCCAAGACTGCTAGGCACCGCTGAGGTACCCTGAGCAAGGTACCGTCCCCACAAACTGCTCCTGGGCGCCGTGTTCCTGGCTGCCCCCTGCTTCACTTGGTGAATGGGTTAAATGCAGAGGAAGAATTTCGTGCTGTTTACACTGTGTGCAGTGGTGTGTTCACATATGACCAGATTGTCACTTTACATACATCTAATTAATAATTGTAGTTATGTTGTGCTGATATTTTAATGATTGTTGTTGTTTAATGTGTAGCACTATTCTTTATCTATGTCATTGTCCCTGTCATGGTTATCCATGTGCCATGGATTTAGCCATATGTACGTATAATAACAATATTTTGATCTTAATAGAATATTAGACCACATGCCCAACCCTAAAGTGAACTCAGGGACACAGCAAGAGTGTGGCTCCCTCATCGTTTAAAGCAGGCCCCACTGTACACCCACTGAGTATTGACTGACAAAATTGAGTTCAGCTTCTTTTTGTAAGTATTTTTCACACTAACCTACACTTTCCTTATTATGATCTACACATCACAACCACCTACTGTGCACTAAACCACCTGCACATTAACTAAGAAGTAATATTCAGCTCACAAGGTGTATAATTATGTGAATTTGCAATTATTTCTTACCTCTAGTCTGAAAGTATTCCATTACAAAACAATGATTTTATTTCTTACAAAGAGAGAAAGGAAAAAACGAAAAGAAAGATGTATTTTGTTTATCCCATAGGATAAAAATACAGCTGCTCTGATGAGGCTGCCTACCGCTCATATTTGCCTGAGCTAATGACAGCATGGGCAGAACTGCAGTCCATCTAAGCTCACCCAGTAGCCTTAGATGTTAAATATGTGTTTTAGAAGCAGACATATATTTAATAAAGCCAACTAAGGCACCAGATATGAAACTTAGTTAAAGATTAAAGCCCTGTGTGATTTAATACTCCATACCTCGAATCAGTGGGACATTCTGCGGAAGGCTAATTGGCAGTGTTGAACCACTTGATGGGCTGGTTTTAGTGGATGTCTGTGGAATTCAGGCCCCTAGAAGATTGATGAAAGGTGGGGGTGGGGTAGAAAAAGATTTCCATCCTCACCTTGGGCAGCCCGTCCAAAGACCAGCCCACCCGGCTGCCACCTCCCCCACCCTGTCCTGCTCTACCTCACAGACAAGAAGCCTGTTAGCATGCCCATTTGTGCTTGACCTAGTTAGTTACTGTTCTTGAGTGGGGGTTGGTAGGTAAACATGAGAGCATATCCTCCCTCTTCTCTGGCCTTTAAAAGGGGACCTGGAATTTTCCACTGATAACAGAGCCATTCTTACAGCCCCCAGCCCACTGCAGTGTCCTAACACATAAACAAATGGTGTTGATGATATGGATGCCTCACTGTGCTGTTCCCAAAACATACAGTTGACCAAACTTAATGAAGCCAAGGACACACAGAAGTTTATCACAGTCTTAGGCCCTTCAGCAACCTGCAGCAAAACGTTATCTATTTCGACCAAAACAGCTTATCTGGGTATTTTACTTTGTGAATGACGTTAATATTGAATGCTTATTGCCAGCAGACCCAGGCTTCTTTTCCCCACTCTGATCATTTCAGAATTACTTAACCAGTTTACATGGCCTTCCATGTAATAACAAGCAAGTAACAAGCTTTAAAATATAGTAACCCTTGATTTTATGGGATTACAGCGCTGGCTAACAACTCGTTTCAAGTCATAAATGGACAAATAGTGCAAAGTAAGAGGCGATGGAAAGCACATATTTGTGGAGACCAGGGGTTAAATTGGGTCAGAATTGTCCACATGCCAGTCTCCCCAACCCCCAACTACTTACACAGAGCCTCCCACCAGAAAAAAAAATCCCAATTTAACCCCTGGAGTTCATTGACTGAAATTCCATGTAAAACAAAAGCAGGCGCTGCGGTGTGTGATGTAGACATACATATGGTGTACATTATCAGAGACGGTGTGTGTTCCTAGCTGTAAAAGCTTAACATTCCCTCCATACACTCATGCCGTAGATGCAGTTAAGCAAAAAGAGGGGCGTGTGAGTGTTTGCATCTGTGTGCATGCGTATTTGCATGCATGTGTGCACTCAAGAAAGGGTTGGTTGAAAAAAGAGCAAGGAAGACAGATAAGAGAGGGAACAGGGCGAGAGAAGGGTAAGCGTGTAAGAAACAGACAGAGAGAGAAAGTGGAAAAGAATTCGAATTTTGCGAGCTAGGAACGCATCACATTATGCATATGCAGGAATCAGCTCAGGGCTCCACAGGGCTCAGCTCCGGATGCAGCCACAACAGCACCAGATCCGTAAGCCTTTGCGTCTTTTGGATCCTTCATGCTCCATCCACATGCCTGCCAGGCTCGCATAGCTCTAACACCTGTCTCTCCAGCTTCTCCTTCTTATCTAAGCAGCCCCACAGGTCTGCACCAAACCCTGCAGTTTTACAAGTGTCATATCTCCAGTATTTTCATAGAATTTGAATGCAGAACGATGTCAATACTCATGGCCCACATGCTATCAGCATGTGAAGTGAGGACAGCTGAGGTGTTAGGAGTCCTGTGAGCTACATAGTATTAATTCTTTGATGTTTAGGTTTATTGTGGAGTTTTTGTTGAAAGTGATTGATTTTGCTTTGCCGTAATATTGAAATGTGATAACCAAATTGCATGTTTAGCTACTTTTTAGCAACAAATTATATATTTAGTTTATTACATTTGCATTTGATTTGCATTCCACACTGATGTTATGTCAATATAAAAATTTTTAGCAAAGCCATCAAATCTCCTCATTTACTCATAAACACAAATATGGTATTGATTGAACGTTTACAGTATATTGTTCTGACTGAATTTCTCAACTTGTTTTAGTGATAAGTTAGAGGTAGACCTATATTGCAACATGCTTTTTTATCACTGAAGACGACTGCAACCTCTAAGTGCACGTTCATATTAGCACATGACAGAGCAACAGGTCACCAGTCTGACTGAGTGAAGCGACAGTCTAAGTTATTGGCTTAAACTGACTGTCTTATCAGAAGTTGGACAGTTTACCTTTGGACACACTCACATAAGACACATTTGAATGTGCAGCCTGGGTTAAGGGGTTAATGTTTTCTCCGTTTTTCTTCAAAGTGCCATGCATGTACCTCTCTGGCATGAATGTAGTTTTAGGCCAAAACATGTCTCAGGAAGCAAAACCATTTCATGCAGTTGCTTTTTGTGAAGTAGCTTTTGATGCAATGAACTCTTTAGATGTCTGGTTCCCATCACCACCACCACTGTGACCAATTCTGACTCTCTTAGTTTCTCTAGAACAGGGCATTCGGCATTAAAACCACCCTGAATGACATTGTTTACTACCTTTGTTTATCTTAATGACTGAATTACACAGAACATTTAATAAACAGGAATTCCCCTTTAGGGGACTGCGTCCCTTTAAAAAGTGTCTGAACTTTGCTTGACTGATGGGATGCAACGTATGAAAGGAGACTCCAGTTTGGCTGCGCTACACTCGAGTCTCAACTGTCTCGCAGAACCCAGAGCTGGAACTGGGCCAGGTGCTTTTTAACTTCGGAAGATCAGGATGAGTTCCAAACCAAAGAATTATAGCCCTAATGGGTGCCTCTTGACATTATGCAAGTGCATGAGTGTAACAGCCCAAAAAAAAAACACGGAGAAAAAAAAAAACCTTATGTAAAAGCCCACGTTTCTCCTCGTTTGCCCAGTGGGGAGGGGAGTTGGAGCTGCTCACCTGGGGTGGAGAGGGAGGGCATGCATTGCCCACAATGACCTCTCCTTGCCTCAACAGTGAACACATCACAGACGTTAGTCTACATTTTACATGGTTTGTTTTCTTTTGGAGGTGAGTTCTGGAGGAGTCCCTCTCTCTTCACCTGGGAACCAGATAGGCGTGCAGAGAGCTGGCTCTAAATCCCTGAATGTATTGGTTGTATTTAATTGGAAGATGCTGCATCTTGTAGGTTCTTCACGGCATCCGTGAGATGTTCAAGTTCAGTCATGTGATAATGCAATTTTTTTCACTCCTCTGTGGCTTTCCACTGTCTGCTGATGACACTGGGCCACTTGCTTTTCCATCTTAAACACACATCACCATCAACACTGGACAGATTAGAGTCTAATGTTTACTAATACTCATTAAGTGACTGCTTACAATTCAAGCACTTTGCTGGTTAATCAGGATTAAATGTTTTTCTTTCAGCCTATTGCTGGACATCTGCCAACAAAACCAAGATGTGTCCTTTCATTGAGGTGATAGCACACTGTTGTGTTACACTGGGGGCAGTTGTATAATCAAGTTAACATTAACATGGAGGCAAATTTGTTGTCCTTTCCATTTTGCCTACTTTTGATCAGCTACAACACCATCATCAACCTCAACAGTGTAACAATAGTAAACTGAACATTGTGTTCATTAGTTTGAATGGGATTTTTGCCAAAATTCCATGAAGTTTGCTCAACCTCTCAACAGTGTCTACACAGCAGGGAAAACACACAAATGTGCAATACTCCCGGACAAGTGTTGGGAAATATGGCAATGTGAATCATACTCTGATGGATCTTGTAAAAAGTCTTGCATATTCTATTCTATGTGCAGCGAACATCAGTTACTAATTCCCTCCACCAGAATGGTGACTGGTGCATTCTGTTGGGGATGGTGTCACTGTGATTGAATTTGAACATACACAGAGGGACTGAGGGTGATCTCACTGTGGCACTTTGATATTAACTAATTCATCTTTTCACCACTGAGACTGCAGGAGTTAGAGTGCATGGGCTTGTGCAGCTCTAATTGATCTGGCTTTTGTCAGACTCTGCATTTCTCATGAACAGGCTGCTTCTGGTTATAATTTGAGAGGGCCGAGGGGTCAGCCCCTCACATATTAGCACATTATTCAGTTATTAATCTTAAGACTTATTACTGAGTCACTATGAATTATTGGGTGCTTACTGCGAAGCGAATGTTTCACATTACTGTTACAATATGCTTCAAGAACCCATAATGTAGTCATAAAAGTGAGGAGATGAAAGTCCTTGCAGTTTAACCGCTAAGATAAATGTGGCTGTCAATATGCATTTATGAGAGAACGTGTGTTTGTCTAGTTGCACATTGTGCTGTTACTCAGTTGGAGAATTGGGGTGATATCATAGTGATTTTAGTGGCTTTTGAAACGTTGGGGTTGCATCACGTGCTAGTTCCCGTCAGGTCATTACCAACTGCAGCCTGGGTGTGCTGTTTACATCTGCTTATCAGGAAGGATAAGGCTACAGCCAACATCAGACTTTTACTACTTTATCACATAGCTCTTTCAACTAAGCACTAGGTCTATTTTAAATGGGCCTCGATAAAATTTACACTGAAATCTGGTGTTGAAAGCAAAAATGAAGGCCCATTTTAGACTGACAAAAACATACGGGACCAAGGGACATGCCAGCGGGCTCCAGCTGACAGGCTGGTACAGGAACTATATGTAGATTTCTTGTGGCAGATTGAGGAGTTCACAATGCTGTGGATCATGTGGAGCCCTTCCTCATCTGTACACGGACTGCAGGCAGGGCTGGTGCGCTTACATAATCCAGTTAAAATACACCCCAGTCACATGGAGCATTCAGCCCCGCACAGAGAGAGATATCCCATGCCGCTTGAGCTGTGTTGGCAGCCATTCAGACATTTACGCATGCACACACACACACACACACACACACACACACACACACACACACACACACACACACACACACACACACAC
>JBBPDE010000128.1:7710599-7723835 GCA_037974605.1 Nannopetersius ansorgii
TGTGTGTGTGTGTGTGTGTGTGTGTGTGTGTGTGTGTGTGTGTGTGTGTGTGTGTGTGTGTGTGCGCGCGCGTGCACGGCTCTTCACGGACTGCAGTGTTTTTTTTCAGAGGAGGACCCTCCCGGCAGCCTCATGACTCGGAGCGCGTAAAAGAGTCACGTGTTGAGTGGGGAGTGAAGTTGGCTACACACGGCGGCGGCTCACGTTCAGCCTCCTTCATTCATTCGGCCTGCTCCACATCCGAGCGGCCCCGTGTCTCCAACACACGCAGCCAGCGTCCGGTCAATACCTTCACATCGTGTCTGTGTGTGGTTACGAAATGAACACAGGCTGGCAGAACGTAATTCTGCAAAAATAATTATTTAAAAGAACGACGGACACTGGGTCGTTAAGTATTTTTTTGTTTGCATGATACCATGCTGAGTGGCCAGACCTATTAAAATACTTCACGCATAATCATCTACCAAAATACATCGTGCGTGTTAGAAAATGCTTGTGACAATAGAAAGACAAATGCAGTAATAAATAAATAAACACGTAAATAGAATAAGAGCTTCACGAGTGGACGTTATGTGACAGTCCTTGGTCTATTAGTCACTTATCCGGCTGGAGCACAAGCAGTTCGAGTTGACACACACACACACACACACACACACCACACACTAATACACACACAAACACGCTGTCCGGCTGCTGGACTGAAACCGATCCGCGTGTCCACGTGTTTTCTCGATTTCCATCTCATTTGAATATGTAAGCCTGGCTCTCCTATCGGCCGAGCCCGTTTTCAGACTCGAGCTCTATTTGTCGGATGAGGGTCTAGGAGCACAAATCGGAGCGGCCGGCCTGCGAGCGCCCGCCCTCTCAGACACGTTGCCTTGGGAGAAGTAACACGGGCCGCACAATCGCAGCTCCGCATCGCTGCAAAACCCACACACGTACCTCACATCCACACATCCACGACTGGCTGCCTGGCCGCGGCCGCAGAAGGGTCCTGGATTTACCGCTCAACAGAGGAGACCACACCATTCACCTCGTCCTCACCGGGTACGGCTGCCTTTTTCTCTTTTATCCCGTGGAATACGCGTTTACGGGACGGGCACGTGTACTTTAGAAATGTCATACATGGAGCTCACGAATTTACATAATGCTTTATACATAGAGACTGTGTGTATGTGTATGTGGGGGTGTTTGTGTGTGCCGTGTTTAACTTATCAGCCATTCAGATGTGCCTGTCCGCTTCAAATACATTTAAAAAGATATAAATTAGGCTCCCGTGTCTTTTAATGCTTTAATCGTCTATGCCTACTAAAAAATAGAATACGCGACGCTTCTCGGGGTCGTTTAATAACAGTTGCTTTATCTTAAGAGAAATGCAAAGGAAATGGGGGTCGTTTTTACATACACAGGGGGCATTTTTCATTAATCTACCGAGTGTTCGAGGAAGACGCGAGTTTGTGGGGTCGTTTGACTTTATTGTAAGGTGTTAGTCTTCTGTGCCCCACCCCACAAATTCTACAGGTAACTTAAAAGAATGCAGATTTGCTCGAAATTGAACGTGGACATTTCTTTCCCCGTTTGGAACCTGCTTGCTTGACCTGTTGCAGTTTTACATGTGTGAAACGCAGTTAATTGTTTTATTATAGGCAAAAGGGCTTTGCCTACGGGTTAGTGGTCCCACTTTACGCTCCCCTACACATCCTCTGTGTGAAGACCCCGTGTTTAGAAACCGGGTACCACTAAAACCACCAAGGCTTTTTAAACACCTCCTGTGCCACTAACTTTCCCCTAAACTTTTCAGCAGAGGAGTTTAGCTGTCTGTGATCTGACCCTCAGAAATGAAGCGTGTGGAGATCCACATCCTCTCTTGTGTTTCACCATCCCCCTCTACCACTGACTCCCAGTGTGACAGTGTTGCTCTGGAGGATTTGGCTGCCTAACAAAAGCGATAAGGCTGGCCAGAGTCAGTCATGATATCAGCAGGAGTTTGTCACCTTCCAGAGACGCGTTTACTGCTGTGTGTACGGCAGACTCTTACATAATGCCACTTTTATTACCCCAGAGGAAACGTGCTCAGAGGCCTAGTCTCTGCAGTTACTGCAGCCTTTAACGTGAGGCCAGCCAGGTGAGGAGATAAAAGCTAGATGCAGACGCGGCTCATCTTACTCTAGTTGATAAAGAAGAGATTGCTGGGTCATTTCGACTATAACTTCTAGACTGCAGAACTGAGTTTACTGGCTGTGCCACAGTTAGGTGTATTCAAAAGAAGAAATGGATATGTGTCTTTGTTGTCGTTTTATTGATTCTGCACATACATGCTGATCTAGGAACAGGAGATTCTGATAGATGTTCTGTTTGGATTTATATACACAGACCACCACACACACTTGAATTGTAGATGTTGAGACACTGTGCCTCCTGGTTCCTATCACCACTATTGTAACGAAAAGCTCCCTTTATGCTGTCACCCTGGTGTGAGTCGTGGAGAAAAGCCCTCCTCCCCGTCCTGAGAGAGGTGCCTTCACACTAACTCCCTTTCTCTTCTGTGCCACGTGCTCATTTAAACAAAGAAACGTTTAAAACCATTATTACGAATCCTAAAGCTTCGTTTTACCATGTATTTCTCAACGTGACAGTTACGAAATTCCTGCTGTTGAAAAGATTAATAATGCTGTGAATGGAGAGGGGGGTTGGTGGAAGCCTCAGACCACATCACAGGAGTCTCAGTCTTGATTCATTTGTAGCTAAAAAAGCACGGCTCAGACATTCCAGACTTTGTGCTAATCCACCCCAACATGTTTTAACATTCAATTTTTAAATGTGGCTTAGCTATACAGAATTTTGTCTAATGTGCCTCAGCGCTGCCGCTCCATTAAAATGGCTGTTGTGAAGGGCTATTGTTTGTGTCCCGTGGTGGTCGTCATGGTCGCAGTGTTCCAGTCTCATTGAATAAGCAAGCGAGGATCTGGGTGTGTGTTTTGGGCCACCTGGTTGATTGTATACGACCAGACTCCATTTGTCATTTGCAGAGGTTTTATAATGAGGAGAAAATCAGATATCAGATATGTCCTCACCAGTTGTTTTTTTTCTGTGGTTGTAGAAAACTACAAATATAAATGTCCATATGTGTGTTTTTTTTTTTTTTTAAATATACAGGTATGTGTGTGTACGTGTGTTTATATATACTCTCTCTCTCTCTCTCTCTCTCTCTCTCTCTCTCTCTCTCTATATATATATATATATATATATAATGACACATGCACACAAACTCCAGGCAGTAGTCAAGTTCCAGACAGCAAATGAATAATGTAATAGCTTTCAAGGCCAGTCTGTGTTTTTCAGTGCTTGTGATGCAGTCAGTATTTTATATGGGCACTGTTTATCTTTAGTCTACACTGGAGTCTCAGGTGTTGTGACTGGACGGTGGCCTGTCTGGCCTGCTACCATGTCTCTACCTCACAGAGTTGTTTGCTTAGGTTGGCATTTTAAACTCTACTACCTGCTTGGCTATTAATCTCTATGGTTTTCCTTGATATGTGACAACATTCGAACACATCACAGATATATGTAAAAGCTGAGAGCAGATAACATTCCTCTTTCCAAAATACTTTCACTTCATAATGGCCCGGCTTCGACATCTCAGCTTTGCCATTTCAACATTTTTTTTATCGAATAAGATGTGTTCTCGTTGCCATTACAGTGGGCTCTTCTTGTTTCCAACAGGTCAGTGATGGTCAGTGGTGGTTAGGACCTGTGGCCGAGGATGTCAGCTTCAGATTCGGACTATTCCATTGACTGGCTGGCCAGCGATGATGAGGACGACAACGACAGCAAGGTGGAGGTGACGTGTGAAAGAACACACGGGATGCTATCTAGTTCACGTGTGGCTCAGGACAAACCTCAATCCTGCAGGAGGAGTGCAGACAGCCCAGTGAAGAACAAGGCGGCCAGAAGTGGCTCCCCCGCTCTCTGCAGCACAGAGGGGGAGCTTTCTCTAGCAGGAGAAAGCGAAGACCGGTCTGGCTACCACCGCACCTCAGAAAGCCCTAAAGGCAAAAGCAGGCAGGCGCAGAAGAGACCGTGGAGCTCGACAGTGCTGGAGCAAAACGAAAATCAGCTCACATCTAGCCCAACAGAGAAAGACAGGCTGTTTGCATGCAAGGTGAGGCACGCCATGCTCACAGTCAGCTTTGAGTCCCACTCGACACATGGGCAGAGCAGTGGAAGTGCCAGTGTACCGAGAAGGGCCCTTATCACCTGCATGATCTAGCTTCACCCAACCAGAATAAATGTTAGAAATATACGCAGAGTGGAACCACTTCCAGGAAGACCCCTCCTCTCTCTGTCTTTTAGGTGAAAAGTGAATGAGTCATTTTAGTCTTGTGAGTCAACAGGACTCGTATTTCATTTATAGGACTACCATAAAAACAGCTCATGCCTTCTCACCCATGGTGAAGGGTCAATAATATCCATTTGTTCCATGTTTGAACATCTCCTTTTAATCCTTTATATACATTCAGTACATGGGTGTGATTACTCAGTGGCTGTATCCTGATGTTAATATTTCAAATTCTTAGGCACACAATTTGAATTTTAGCTTATTGTGATCTGGAAAAAAAATTAAAACACCTTCTCACTCTGGAAAAAAGTGTTCAGGAAACTTGTCCCCAGGGCATTTATGACACAGGTTGTTGTCTTATGAACAATGAATAGCGATTTGAATATCATGTTTTTTGTCCCACAGTGTGTGGAACTGCAGTGCTACATTCACCCACTGTCATCTATCCTGAATGGCCTCCGCTCTGGAAGATATAGAGAACGTGAGTAGCAGCCCTTTCCATATGCACTTCTTTCAGTGAGCTGTAGAAGTCGCTTCACTCTGCTGACGGTGTGACCGTTTGGTTTGAGAATCTAATACTCTTCAGAGCAATCTGACCAGTATGGGGCATATTGGAGGCATGTTGCCAAAGCAGGATATATGTGATGCTGAGATTTGATTTGGTAACATCTGTGGTGTAGATTTTTTGATGCAAACATATCACGTAACCACAACCATATCCGCTTATTGTCACATTAGAACACAGGTGAGTTAATGCAATGTAAACCACCTCATTTTGTAAATTCCCTAAGTTTTCTTATCACATATTAAAGGCACAGCTAATGTAGTCTCAGAAGTGTACAGTGCTTCTCCCATGGCCCACAAGCTGTGGCATATAACACTTTAGAAAAGAAACATTTGGCCTACATGCTTTGTGTATTAGCTTCACAAGTACACTGGCTTCCACAGTGGCACTTTGTAAAAGCTGTGGTTAGAGGACTGCTGAAACGTACCCAAGCCAGACGTGGCTTTAACATGTACTACCACATGGTATTAAGCCAAGTAGATGCTGAATGTTGCATTTCGTTGGCCAGGCTTTAGTTCCACATGGCTTAGCGGGCAGGCTGTGCAGCAGGCCAGGCTGCTCACAAGCGCACAGGCAGTGGGATCGGTGTCAAAACCCGCGACCCCCAGACTTCCTGGTCACAGAGACAGAGAGTCTGCCCTCCCACACACTTAACAGGAACCCATCTGCTTCACAGACGCAGCCTGGACTGTCAGAGACAATGTGCCATTGGATGTTTGAAAAAAAATCTGTCTTTTCCTTTCACAGGGCTCAGCACTTTCCAGGAGAGTGTGGCCATGGATCGAATCCAGAGGATAATGGGGGTCCTGCAGAACCCGTGCATGGGGTAAGAAACATGCACCAATAGTGAAAATCTCTGTCCTTTTTTTAATGCATATAACTATATGTATGTATATACACACACACACACACACACACATATATATATATATACTACAAAGTACCAAGTGTGTGTGTATGTATGTTTAAACAGTCCTCTACCGATACAGATAGAAATCTGATATCTTCGCATACCCCTACTTCCTCAGCCCTTTTCCTCAGTTCACCCACACACAGCTTGCTGGATGTCGCCCATCTGTCACTCTGACAGCAGTGTATATATAGTTGTACACTCTTGATTTACCTCCCAGTGTGACACTCACCCACTCTCTTGCTGATAGACAGGTGTATGTGGGCACTCACATGTGCGTTTGTTTAAGTGTGTGTGTGTGCGTGTGGCATGCAGACCGAGCCTCAGATTTTCCAGAGAGCTCCTGAATAGCTCCTGTACTGGTGTAGGTGTATCTTTGTGTTTATGACTTCTCAGCAGGTCTTCTCTTGCTCTGGAGTGAAACATGTGAAAGCTGTAGCTCCAGCATGAGGCTCCAGTGTGGGCCAGCAGGAGAGCCACTCAGACCTGTTAAAGCCTGAAGTGAATATGCTATGGTGGACACTTCTTGACCAGGTCATTACAAAGATCCTGAGCTCCATTCTGGGAATCACCTGGGATCCAGTTGATTAGCTCTCGGCTGGCGAGACTATGTAACGGCTTATGATGTCACTGCTAGGAGGTGAAAAGTCTTCTGTTGCTTCAGCTGGCTCACCATTCCAGGGTGGGTCATAGTGGGGAATAGATGCACCACTCTCCCCGTTCAGAGAAGCATTTGGAATTTAACCAAGCTCTGTTTTGCCTTATGTTACAGAGCTTTGTAAAACAAAGAAAGATTTTAAATATCCATTTTAGTAAATTGATGGAGTATATAGTATATATTCTGACAGTCATTTGAAACAAGAAGACAAAGACTGAAGTGATGGATCCACAGTTTTGGGTGGGGTTTGATTCAGGCCACCTGATCAAGGCACTGAGCCAAAACGGCCCCAGTTCAACCACCAGCTGCTCCCAACACCGGAGAGACAAAGCAAGGGAGTGGCCACCTCCCTGCAGGCAGACACAGCATGGGGGAGCAAAGAGAGGTCGCTGTGCACCTCCCTCCCTTGGGCTGGACCATTGTGCCAGCTGGCAGCTTCTCAGAGCAGGGCCACTATGATGGAGAAAGCATAAGACTGACTTCTTAGACAGGGGCTATTTTGCATACTGCCAACACATAAATTTAACATGTTTAGAATGGGGACACAGCAGGTAGAACCTGGTCATGTGATTTACACTAATCTCCATTAACCATCTGCTGGGGGCTGCTAGGAGTCAATAGTCTCCAAGCTGGTCTTGTTATGCGTGTGTGTGTGTGTGAGACTGTGGGTGGGCGTGAAACTCTGCGTCACTTTTCCTTTACAGAACTACTTTTCTTTCTGTGCAGCGTGGTTGCCAGTGCCCCGCTGCAGGCTTACGTGCCTATTTTTAGAGGCGAGAGGAACGGTTGCGCTTCATGCCACGTGTGGGCACAAACATGTGTGCATCAGACTAGGACGTGTTCTAGACTGGAGCACAGTGTGTTCTATATGTGGTGAGGTGCTCTTCTGCCTCCAGTGAGGTCAGCAAGTGTGACTTGACTACCGCACTTACTCAGATCAGATACCGCGTTCCTGCCACACGCTCTGTCTGATACACTGTCTGCTTCAAATTAGAACCATTTAGAGGGTTATTTTTTTCCCCCCATTCCAGTCATGAGTGAGTAGCCCCTGCTAAATCATATCCTTCCTTCTTGTGCCATGTAGTGAGCGGTATGTCAACATCATTCTGAAAATGGAGGAAATGCTGAAGAGCTGGTTCCCTCACGTAAAGCCCCGCCAACAAGCTACTGCCATGGAGATGACGCAAGACACAGCCCTGCTGAAGAAATCCAAGGTAATGAGTTTGTTATTATGGTTGTCATACTTGTGTCTTTACACCTAGCAGGAGTTTTTCATATACGACAAAAGATCGTAGGTTTGAAATCCCCATGGTTAGTAAAAGAAGTAGGTGTATGTGGTGCATGAAACACAGTGTACTTTGTAACTAGTGCACATTATGTGCTGCGGTACTTTCATGCTGTAGGTGTCAAATCTGCTGTAGTGCAAAGAATCACCCTTTAAGAGAAATGAAAAGCATTGGGCAATGAAAGCAATGAGTTGTGTGCCCACGTGAAACCCAAGGTAATTTCACACCAACGTTCCTCACCGTCACAGACTTGTCACAAACATGTGTAAGGTGACTACTGGCAGACAGCAAAGGACAGCTTAAAATACACATTATTCTTTAATCACAGGGGCACAGGGCAGGCAGGAAGGGATTAAAATCTATTTTTACAGTTGAAAGGTACTTCACACATCGCACTTTCCTTAAGAACAAAGGTAATTTGGGAAAAGAGTTCCCTTGTGTAGCGAAAGGTCGACAAATACATCTGCATAAAAGAACATTCCAGGGTTGTCTCTATACAAGTCTTCCTAATTTTGGCTGCTGCATTCTCATCTTTAAATAGACGACTTGCACATTCATATGGTGATTCACTGGGACACACTTATAGCACAGCTTGGCTTTTCCTAAGATAGTATTCTTCTGCTTGTAAGACTAATTTGTGCAAATTAATAATAAACAAAAGAATGTAAAAGACTACACATTACCCCCAACTGTATTTATCCTGCACATGTGTGAAACAGAGAAGTAAAATATTCTGCCTCTCTCTCTCTGTACATCACAGTTGTCCTCAGCTCCAGTCTCTCTGTCTGCCGGTCTGGTTAACCCTGCCACTAGCAGTGCTCCTCACATGGGTGCCAAGGTCATGCGGGTCAGTGACCTCACCCCTCCTGCACCTTACTCCGCTACCAACCTGAAATGGCTTCACACATCTCCTATCTGCTCGCCGACGGCCGAACAGGCCCAGGGGACGATTCGGAACTTTCTAACAGCCCACAGGGACAAAGATGTAACGCAGGACAACTCTGTGTCCTCCAGTACAGACACGCTACAATCTAAGACGGACTCGCTGCCTCGGCCTCCTCCGGGCAAGATCAACGCCCCTTGCCTGGAGAGACTGCTGAAATCCACAGAGAGCATCATCAGCCACAAAGGCTCTGGGGGAACGGGCGGCATGGCAGCCGGCGGCTGGTCCTAGTTCACAGACACGGCTCTGGAAGATCAGAGCCTGGCCAGCAACTGCCGGAGTCAATCAGCTCACTCCAGCGCAAAGCGTATCGCTCCATTTCAGCCTTCAGGAGAGACACAAAGCAGAGCAAGCCCAGCTTAGCACCTTGAGGGACACAGCCTTCAGATACACACCGAAGAGAGCATCAGTGTGTGACTGGTTTGTGTCAGTGTGTCCTTATCTAACTTGTGCATCAGCATTGAATCCTCACTGTTGGATTACAGTGTGCGTGCGTGTGTGTGCGTGCGTGCGTGTGTTGCGAGTATAAGTTAGGAAAGCCCCCAGAGCTGTCTTTTAAGGAGGATATCCCTGATGAGACAAAGTGCATAGGCTACAGTGGCTGGATGTGTTGAGGCACCATATTGGTATCTGTGAATAAAGGCAAGCATGACTTCAGAAAAGGGACGGGAAAAGAGGGAGTAATGCATTTTTCGGGAACACTTCAGATATTCCAATGTGTCAGTGATCTCCATTGTAGTTGTAGTGCAAATACGTAGGTTGAATGTGAATTTTCCTTTTTTTTCTTTGGTTTTTTTTTTTTTATCCGCTCTACCGAGTTGGTTGATGTGACTGTTACTTCATAGGTTTAAAATTCTAGCTAAGTTTTTGGTACAACGGTTCTACCTCAATCTGACACCTTGTCAACAGTTGTGTACAGAACGAATGAGAACATGTGTACACTAACGTAAAATCAGTGCGAGGGGGCCTAAAAAGACCACGGTGAGCCAAATTTGCCTGTAGTGCCGGGGGTCCTGGGCACGGGCTGCTCTGCTTGTGCGCACCCAGGAGCCTCTTTCCACGAGGAGGAGCTCCGGAGGCCTGACTGGTGCCATTGTATAGAATGTGAACTGCGAATTTCTTTAACTCTTTTTCTCTGAGAATCTCCCAGTTCAAGGGCATGCAGTGCCTGTTAATTCGATGTCAAGCTGTGCCTGTACACTGGTTTTGAAGTGAAAAGAGAACCATTTGGAATACCTGCAACCTCTGAAGGACATAAACTAAATCAAACCAATCAGGAACCCTCAAAATTCCTGCCATTTCCTTTTATCACATAAATTATTTGAAATGTTTGCCAACCGCTCCATGTGGTCAAGTGGGACAGCGACCTTTCTGTTTGCCACAGAGCTGGATGATATCTTGAGAGGGAGAAGGTATTCAAAGTTTGTGTAAATATTTGAAGTTGTAAAACTACCCTTTGCAAAGTGGCCTTTATAGTGTGATATTTTATACTTTCGAAATAAATGTGGTTATATTTGTTTGGCGTATTCCCATGGTCTCAGCCCATTTCTTTTTCTTATCTTTCTTACCTGCACCTGAGATACCTCGTCACCTCACTGAGACCGGCCTCTCAGCCTTAACAGCCAATCAAGGCTTGATTCCTATCTTAAAAGAATCTCATGACGTAAGTCCAAACTGAATTATTCAAGAGGATCTCATTTGGCTAATTAAGTGAAAGGTGAAACAGTATAGCATCCATAACATGACTAGCCTTATGTGATCTCAGTATCACTTTGGTGTCCCACCAGGATACGGGCCTCTTTGTTCTACTAAGCTTCATCAACTGATATAAAGATTTTTTTAAAAATATATAAAATATCATTTTTTTGCATCTATCTCGATCATTTTTAGGCACCTTATCCCACAGCATCCAAACCAGACCAATCTGGCACATGCATAGAACATTAAATTTGGCCACAAAATACCAAATCTATTACCTGTCTGTGAATACCAAATAGCACTACAACAGTCTCATATGATTTACCGCCCTTGAGTTTCTGGGAAGGAGAAGGTCAGATGGTGGGGGATTGCCCTGCCAAATCAAAAACCACATCCTCATGGGAACTGAAAAGAAAATGTTGTTCTGTACAGTATTTCAAATGAGCTTCTCCTTCCCATCCCTCCGCAGCTTTAGAAAATGAAAGTCAGGCTTGTAAAATTGATCATGCTCGATGGGCCCTGAAAAAAAATAATCACGGTTTCACTTCTTGCTGCAGTTCTTGGGAAAGATTCGTTTCTGACGAAAATGTGATTTGCCTACCACTAGCAACTTTTTTTCTGACTTTCTGAGAAGTAATCTATTTTCAGCTTTTTCATACTAATCTCACTGATTAAAAGGAGGATGGAAGTTCATTTTGATTCATATAAGCTTATCAGCAGAGCTATTTATTAAGAGAGTGAACCAATTTTTAGGCAATTTTATTTAGCACAAATCTTTGCTCTCAGATGAGCCATACAAAAGCTCCCTTCAAGAAATAAGATGAGTACAGCAATGAACTTCACTGTATGACTGATATTGGAAAAGCTCGAAGACAATGACAGCAGTGTTGTGCTTGTTTTCTCATGTAACATTCAATTACATACGGGTTCAACAGCTCAAGTGTTAATAATAGCCAAGAGGTAAAGAAAACTTCATTTAATCTAAATGAATTCAGACAATTTTTTTATATATACAATGTAGATCAAGACAGAAACTAAATGTTACATAGTTTCTGATTCTCATCCATTGATTCAATGCTTTTAACAGTATGCTCTTTAAAGAACCAACCTCTGAAAGCGGTCCTTCTACGCCCTTGGTTTCAAGCAGCTTTAGGCACCTTTATTTTAAAGTGTGTAGGAGGCAGTTTGTGCCAGGCTTAGACAAAAAAAACACTGTCTAAGGAGGATACATCTGCGTAGCAGGAACACGCTACCTCAGCTGAACTCCAAAACACACACCAGAAAACTCACATCACATCCTCTTTCAGAAGGGCCATGGACAGTTTAAACCCAGCTTCTGCTTCTCGCTTCAAGATTTTATTCACAGGACTTTGTGGAAGGACAAGGCTACTGGTGTGGGCCAGGAAGATATGAGATGTGTGCTCTTAGCTCAGTTTATAAAAGACCCTCAAATTCTCTTAATCTCTGCAAACTTTGACAAATAAAGACCATAATAATGCCTGAAGATGATTCAAAGTCGATTTACAGGGCTGAGAGTGAACCTGGTGAGCTTTCATTGTATGTTCAACCATTACAGGAGATCAAGAATAAAGCTCATTCATACCAATCAAACTGATGATCTCTAAACCGAGTGTGAAATGCTAATACTTGATAAAAACCAAAACAATCTGGCCTTTCATGGTCTTGGCTGAGGTCCAGTGCAGCGTGATGCAGGGGTATTTCAGCATGATATTAAATACGAAATCGTAAGATTTTATGCCCGAGTAATTAAAATGGATCAAAAAGCCTTGAATGGCGCTACTGTTTGAGTTAACTTTCCTGGCATCGAACGCCGGTCACGCGCTGACCTGAGAGGGACAGTAAGTGGTACAGTATGTCTAGTGCTGACCAAGATGAATTAATCCATCCACCCACCCACTCTCTCACTCTCTCTGTTCTCTCCCAACCTCCCTCTCTCCCTCCGAGAACAGACGGCCTTAGTGTGGACAGAGAGAATTCCTTTTGAATACAAGTCAGGATGACAGTGAGATTTGATGATTTCCAGTGTTCCACCTTGTAGGATTCATAAAAATGGCATAAACTCTCTAGAGAATATTCCTTTTATATCAGAACCTCAAAAGATGAATGTCTTTTAAAGCCCAGCAACCGTTTATCTCGTATGAGGTTTTTAGGATGAATGAATGGAAGGGTAAAAAAGATTACCATGTACACAAGGGGAAAATCTACCACCCTGGCATGTTCAGGTCCAACACATCTGGCTCTAATATGCTGATGTCTCTGAAGGCCTTCATTACCAGACTGTGTAGGCTGGAGCTAAACTCTACAGGGTGGTAGGTCCCCAGGACCAAGACTGGGTACCCCTGCTGTACATTTCATACATATTTCTCTGTAAATGGTCACAGTATGTTACATTTTTGACTTAGCATCTTGATTTTGAACTATTAAGATGACACCATCAAATATGCCAAAATAATGAAAATTGTTATTTCTGAATAAATGATTCGGCGAATTTTAGAAAAGAGTCATTCTTCCACAATGAAGTCACAGTTTGAACATACTGCTGCATGAAACTGTGAAGGATAAAAAGTTCCTTTGTTCTCTAACTGACAGGAACTGACATCCACAGTTGCATCCATAGAAATTTTTAATTACAGTAAATAAGGAAAGCCAGTCATGCCATGTCTTTTCCATTTATGTTTGAAACATAGTCAAATGCATTACAAACAATGTAAGATGTAAGTGAGAAAGGGAGGTGGGGGAGGAGAACAGAGAGAGAGAGAGAGAGAGAGAGAGAGAGAGAGAGAGAGAGAGAGAGAGAGAGAGAGAGAGAGAGAGAG
>JBBPDE010000128.1:7723935-7745268 GCA_037974605.1 Nannopetersius ansorgii
AAAGACATGAAAGACAACACAGTGCAGCAGCAGTAGTCTTAAGTTGTATAAAGTACAGTAAAGTGACAGTGCCGTGTTTTTATGCTCCCCATCAATATCAAAATCAAACCTACACCTAGGGCTGGGCGATACGGCCTAAAAATAATATTGCGATATTTTTAAGCTATATCACCATACACAATGGTCACTAATGGTCACATAGCAATCAGAAATATGACGTAATATGCTGTGGGAAAAAAATGCTTCAGCAAGAACAACAATAGAACCGTCTGTAAGGAGGCGTTTAAGACAATGTACCTGCACATAAAGTAGGTGACGAAACCACACAGTACCAGCTTCATTTAATCTCTTCACTACATCAGAGCTGATACATGATTTGACTCATTAACTGCCATCAAGTTTCCTGTCACCGCTAGAATATTGCTGTTAATAAACATGTAAGAAACATATCGCTCTTACCGCCCGAGGTCATGATGCTTCACTGCTGATTTCTGTCTGAGGGCACAAGTGAAAACAGACCAGAAAAGCAAGTTATTTAAAATGTCACACGTCAGGTGATATGGAGGAGGAAATGCATCGATGCAAATGCGCTCAATAAACAATTATGTATAACGTAAAAGGAGTGGTTCCGCATGAGTTTGGTGTGGAAGTCACTGCCTGATACCTGGGGCTTTCTGGTGTTTTTATATATTTATGTTTTTAAAATTCATTAAATAATAAGAGAAACTGCAAGGTGGAAAGAAAGAAATAAAAAAAAGATAAAGAAAGACGTCTGTCTGACCGTCTGTTTGTCTTTCTGTCTGTCTTTTTGTCTGACGTCTGTCTGACTGTCTGTCTGTGTGACTATCTGTCTGTCTGACCGTCTGTCTGTCTGTATGGCTGCCTGTTTGTCTGTCTATCTGTCGGACTATCTGTCTGCCTGTCTGACTGTCTGTCTGCCTGTCTGTCTGACCGTCTGTCTGTCTGACCGTCTGTCTGTCTGACCGTCTGTCTGTCTGACCGTCTGTCTGTCTGACCGTCTGTCTGACTAGATTTCCTACTATTTTCCCATCATCAACATCAGTCAATGTAGCGTCACCACAGTTTTTGGATTGTAACTAAAATGTTTTGGAGTCACTGGAACACCTGGTTCCATTTGCCATCACTGTAATGAACCCCATATTTGGCAAGTTTCACACTGAATGTTGTTCGGTGTTTCTAAATTGGTGGAACTTACATTTAATTCCTTTCTGTCCTTGTGACTTCAAACTGACAAGGCTGTGATGCTCATTCATGCCCATTACTAAAACTTAAGAACGCCTCTGGTTGTGTTTAGCCCAACTGAGCTCATTTCCCAGAGGCCTGGGGCCTCCAGGAAACAGAGACAGAGATGTAATCAAGCACTGATTTGTCCATTACATGGTCACGCAACATATTGTTTTTGGAAAGCGGACATTCAACAAATGTTAAAAGCGAAGAGGTGGATCATTCACAAATGCTTTACAAAGGGAACACTGCTGCCATGCAGGGGTGAACTGGGCCAGCAGCAATGTTTAGGTAGGCAGTCTGTGCCAAAGTAAAACCAACTTGAATTCAGAACCCAGGATTTCCCAGCACAACATCATCCAAGTCAAGTAACCACTAGAGCAGCGTTTCTCAAACTATGGGCCGGTGCCGGTCCGTGAGAGGATTCCCGTGGGTCCGCGGAGCCTCGCTTGTGCACCAATCAAAATTCAGTCAGATCAGGTCTGATCTCAGCCATGCTGTCACTGCGTGCCCTGCCCCGCCCCCTCGACTTCACGGCACGCCCCTTGTTTCAGCATTCTAGAATGTTCAGCATTCCCGACCCACCCTTTGTCTCATTCACTCCAAACTTTTTACGGACACACACACACACGCACGTCACGAGAGCCACGAAAGCAAAGGACAGAAACAGGCAGAAAACACGCCCCGAGTGTCTCTGTCAGCGTGTCTTCCTCGTTTTGGCCCGTTAGTGGCGAGAAAGCAGACACACCCTTCACATTAAAACGATTTTAATTTTGCCAAATAATTCATGTGGGTGAATAGACATGTAATTTAATTTATGCTAAAAGTAGTGCTGGGCCTTTATCGGCATTAACGTGCTGCGTTAATGTGAGACTCTTATCGCGCGATAAAAAAATATTGCCGTTAATCTATTCACAAAGTTGTGTTGGGAGCTGGGTCTATACTATGCAAGCTATGATGAGTTTCACCTTGATATTTTAGCGCGGATTTACTCTCTCTCTCTGTCTGTCTGTCTCTCTGTCTGTCTCTCTCTCTCTCTCTCTCTGTCATTCGTGACTTTTCCGGATCGCGCTCGTTTTAAACCTGTCTCGCTCCCTCTGTTTCCCTCTCTATATAGCTCTCTCTCGCGCGTTCTCGCTTGCTCGCGCTCTATGTTCCTTTCCCTCACTCTCTTGCTCTCTTTCTCTCTCTCTTTCTCTCTCTCTCTCGTACCTGACTTTTCCGTATTTAAACCTCGGGTTTATATTTACATTTTCTTTAAGGGTAATGTATTAAACTGAGTTCAAAATGAAATTAAGGTAATCTGGGAGAACATTTGGAGGCATATTTATGGTTTACACTACAAAAATAGGCATTGGGATCATTTTCATTCAAATGAGATAAAAAAAATTTTATCTAGATTAATCTAGATTAATTCCAAGATTACAATAAGATTATTCTAGTTAGGACATAGGCTCGCAATAATGTCTTGTGCTATGAGTAACACCATACATTCAGTTTCACATATCCAGTCACAGATTTATAATAGTGAATAAATATATGAGTAAAATATAATTTGACTCAAATCTTAGTTTAATCTACATTTTCAAGGCCTGCCCCGGTAAAGAGACACCTATCCACCTCCTGGAGGGAACCAGAGAGTCTGTGCATCGGCTAAGCTATACGGGAATACATAAACGTATCATATTTCAGTATATTCATTAAACATTTGAGAACACAGTGATTGTAGTGTTGTTTTTGTTTTATAGTATACGTTACAAGAACACTCCCATATAGTGGAAAATTTGTAGTGTTAAATACATATGTGTTTAAATATGTGTTTTTAATTATGAAATATCAATGGCGCTTCGTGTATAGAATAAAAGACCTCTTGAGAATTTCTGTGCAGCAAGCAGCCTCTTAATGACACGAAAGACGAGCTCTCTGTGATCTCTGGACAGTACAAAAACATTAATACACTTATAGTTTATATGAAAATGTAGCTGAATTTACATTAATATTTATGTTACAAAATAATTAAATTGTATTTTCTTAAATAATTTAGAACTAAAATGCATAAAAAACATATTGCCATGAAAAAAGCTATTAAAAAAGCAGAGAATATTTGATGTTTCTGATTTTGTGGGTGTATATAAAATTAATTCTAATGCATGTAATTTAAACTATATGTTTCATTTCCATAATAATAATGTATTCAATTTATGAAAGGAAGGTAAAAGCACATATGGTATGGTAATTTTTTTTAAATGTGGGTGTGTACCAATTAGAGTATTACAGCACAAAAATGATGGCAACCCCTATATATTCACACATATATGTGTGTGTGTGAGTGTGTGTGCGTGTGTGTGTGTGTGTGTGTGTGTGTGTGTGTGTGTGTGTTCAAATATAAGTATTACAAATAAGATCTGAAATGTGCAAATGACACAGAATACAGTGTGCAAGGTGGTGGGAATTCTTTTGTCCTCACAGACAGTTATGCAATATTAGAACAAAGACACACAGAACAACAGTAAGCGTTATACACTGACTCTCACACTGACTCTCATAAAACGGTTGCGTAACTGCTCATATGGAACTAAATATTCAACAGAAGGATTGGAGCCCGGCAGAAATTCTCATGTTCTCCAGCAGAGAGAGACATTCACCACACTTTCTCTTTTATAGGCGTTTCCGTCAAACCTGGATAGCCACTAGAGGGAGTTAAGAAATAGCCCAATCCAACACAGGGTCAAAAGTCATGCTCTTATGAGAACATGGCTCTGAACCAAACTGCACACTTGAATACTTCACATACTACGGTAACGAACGCGTTTCTGTTTGTTGTATGCTATTTTTTGTTTACTTTTCTTATGTTTACATACTAGTTTGCAGTTTGGGACACGGACAGAGACTCTGTATGGCTATTGATTACTGTGCGTTTGTGACACATACTGGACTTGAAGGATCTGCTGCTAACACCTTGGTACCTACAGTGTATTAGGCATTGTTTTAATGTTATTGCTGATCACTGAATGGTCTTCTTGGCCATTTTTAAATGCTGAGCTTGAGCTTGTTTTTATCACTAAAAGAAAAAAAAAATCTTTCTGAGGTATTGCCAATGAAGGATCTCCACTTTATCATGTGACATGTGCCCAGTGGTCCAAGGACACCTGTTAATGATTGAAACAATATAAACATAAAGTTTACTCTGTGTGGTGGATGGAACTCCTACATTTTTGGGCATAACCAGCACACAGTATCACGTTTAATGGCCTTTGGTCCGGCTCTGAAATGGTGAGAAATGAAAGTCACGTTTATGCCCTCAGAGTGGATAGTGTTACAGTGATCCTCACATACCTCATCCTACTCAGCATGTTAGTAATGACTGCGTTCTGGACTTGGTGAGTCAGGCTGCCACAGCCTCTCCTCCGATTTCACTCCTTGTTTGTGCAAGATCCACTGGGACGTGATAGGAAGACACCCAAAGTCACTGACATCATTTATTGTTCCAGTACTTTCAAAATCTGGCACTCACTACCCTGAGGCCTATTCAGTGTAATCTGAGGACAGTTTGCAGGCTGATCTAATGGTTGAGATCAGGAACTGCTGAAGAAAAGCAAGTTTCGCATCATCATGAAACAGCACTTAAAAAAAACCCTCTGAATGTCAACAGAATGTCATGCCCAGCAGCAGAGGGTTAGCCTGCCATCATCAGGGCTGTTATTTCCTCCTCACCTGATGAAACAAAAGGAAGGTAAAAGGCAAAAGGTCACTGGCAGATAATGGACATCAGTTGAGTGGACTTTTGCGTGTGCATCTGTGTGTGTTGCATGTAAATAGCCAAAGTGTAATAAAAGTGTATCCATGTGTGATAAAAATTTTACCTGAAAAACAAAAAGCTTCTCCAGTACACTTTCCTTTTTAAATCATGAAAAGTCACAGACAACTCCTTATAGGAGAATAAAGAATTGAAGTAAAATATGCTCGTATTTTGATTATCAAATAAATGAGTAAATGCTACTGGCAGACCTATTGGCTCTGGCTAGGACATGCTCTTTTGATTTTGCAGCAAGACTTTCCACAACCAGTTCCTGGGCTTAACTATGACAGGGGAACCAGCTAAACTGGCCATAGTACAGCTCAACTGTGCAAATTCCACTGATGCTGCCACACTGAGTGGCATTTACATTCAGCCTCTGTTCAACTTCCCAAGATTAGTGGCGTAGACTCGACTTTTCAACACCCACCTACTTTGCCTGTATTTGTGTAAACCATTGGCTGGGATAAAGTACTACTTGGCAAGGATCACAATGAAAGACGGAAAAAAGTCCATGAGGAACACCCAAGGGGACACAGAGGGATCAAGGGGATTATTAAAATATGTGGGCCAAGAGTCTGGAACAGAACAAACCATATATTATTTAGTGGACATGACTGGCAAGATTCAGTTGATTATTTAAAAGGGGTGTAATCCGAAAACTATCCAAAACCTCTCTGTAGGTCTCTCTTATTTCGTCAGCCTTTCAGCTGCATTCGCTCCAGTGTTGTGCTGTTACCAAGGCATCTTTTGACACATGCCATTTAAAAGGATCTAGCAAAGTTCAGGGTGTCTTTTTCGTTACTCAGCTTCACTTAAAAGGCCATCTTTGAATATGGACAAAGGCAGAAAGTGCCCCTCTGTGTCTCGGGTCTGATGCATGTTCCTGCTCCACTGCCCTACATTTGCTCAGAGCCAGCAGTTTATTTGGTTCAGGTTAAGTTTCCTCCGCAATTACTTTCAGCTTAAATGAACCCGAACAACACTGCTCTTGTGAGAAGGTCTAACTGCCTGCTCAAAGAGGCAAAAATCAGACAACACAACAGATGACCAGAGACGACCACTGACAGTGCTTGAAAACAATGTAACAATGTAAAAGCACTCACCTTTTATTCATTCTCTACGCCACGGCGTACATCATTAGCAACTCACTTTTTTTGCTCTAAAGTGAACTCTCTTACAAACTGATCAATCATTCCACCACTCAAACCAACAAAAAATCAAATAAATATATTAAACATTTATTTTTGTTTGTTTTTTTACAAAATATGGGACATTTTTATTAGAGAAACAGTCCTTAGATGACACAGTTATCACTTTACACATTCTGCATGCAGTAACAAAAAATACCAAATGGCCGTATCAGTCAAAAAAGAGCTAAATGAACATTATGAACATTACCATGCAGCGACCATTTAAAAATAATTGCAAAAAATAGGTAAACTCAGAAATAAGCTTGATAAGCTTGGAAAGGAATGTTACCCATAGTCAAAACTGATACATTTCAGTGGCAAAACCTTTGAATACTTTTTGTAAATATTGCCTAAACAACATCGCCTAAAACTGAAAGTGATCATGTTTGACTAATGAAGAGGAGAAATGCACACCTTCAACACACAGTCAAACCTAATCCATGCAAACTGGAGATGTTTTCATGCGGAAGCTGTTTGTGAATTTGCTTCTTTGATGTATAATCACAGAAGAAATCATCTAGGCACTGAGTTGCTCTTTTTCTGTGGCTTTTTTCCTATCAGATAGTGTGCTTCCTTTCTGAAAAGCACACAGCACCTCATACCCAGAATGGCATTAAAATGATAAATGTTTACAAGTTAGAAGTATAATATACATGATAATGAGGCTCCAATGATATTTATGATGGTCCTACTACACTAGTATTACTGCACTATTGAAGTCAGGGGCAGTTTTTCAGTGTGACTAAATGACTAAAACCAGAATTATAAAATACTCTAATTATCACTTGTACTTTCACTCGTGTCGGGTGGTTTTTTTTGCTTCCCAAAGTGTGTGAGGTAGCACATTGTTGCCCTGAATTATAAGTTATGGATGACACATAAAAGAAACTCACTATAGCTTGAATATGGCCACTGTCTTGGTTGACAAAACCTGTTGCTTGACTTATATCTCTGAAGTAGTAAAGCAGTCAGAAAGGAAGCCAGAAAACATATTGCGCAATACTCACTAACCTCAGACTGTCAAACTCATCTTATGGCTCATTTGTAAATACATGAAACACTACAGGTCCTGTCCCACAGAGAACTTTTAAGACATTAAACTGTTCATCTATATCCTAAAATTGTTAATTAACCTTGCTAGCAACATACTGTACAGATCTTGGCCAGTTTATAAAGAGCATATATAGCAAAACAAATGCAAAATATCATGGCACATATTAAGACAACAGGCACTTTTAAAGACGGTTGTATGTAAAGTCCCATTGTTTGTACAAAGGGACCGTAAGAGCTTTCCTTGTTTAACATTGCACTCATAGACCTTATAAGCACACTTTATTTCTGCAACCCCAATAAGTGCATTAAAATTTTGTGCACAGCTTTAAAACTATTTTTATACCCGGCACTTACTTTATCACTTTTTTTGACGCAGTTATTTGACAAACAACTGTATGTGTGAGTGAGGCAAAGGCATATGTACATTACTTATGACTCAGCCCCTCTTATAAAACACTTTTCTTTAAAGGGTGTGTACCTGTGAAAGGCACAACCTGGACTGTTCTACACCAGTGTGTTTCAATGAGGCTGGTGTCTTGTTGCTTACAGTAGACCCATAGTCCTCTGTGTAGAAGCTTCAGGACGTGCTGCTCCTCTTCCTGGTCCTGGGTCTCCTCAGCATTACCTCCTCCTCCTGGTCACTCTCACAATCCCTTTCAAACATGGCCACTGTGCGCTCCACATAGCCCTCCTTGGGCCTGTCCTGTTCAGTAGAGAAGAGAAATACTCAGAAACCATTCATTTCTGCCACATCTATAATATCTATAAACTCATATCTCCAGATTGGCAGCTTTTCAGAAGAGCAAAACAGTCCTTAGACGAATATAAGTTTCGAGTTTTTTTTATATGACAGTATAGTACTACATGCTACTACATCCGACTAATGCTGATAATGTTACTGAGTAGATATTAACTATTAAAAATGAACCTTAAAAAATATGGATATCCTCCTGAGAACCAAAGTGCTTTACAATTTCTTTTTTGTGTGATGTCCTATCTATTTGAGCCTAAAAAAATACCTTACAATTTACACTTCTTTTAATACATTTTTTATTTTAATTTCCCAGCATTTAAAATAAAACAAGGACAACAGGATGATTTCCGTGTAAAAATAGAAATGAATTTAGAAAATGAAAAAAGTGAAATTAACCTAAGAACACATTCAATTTGATCAAGACAATAAAATTCTGTATCACTCTTCTGTTGCTTATTGCTTGCAAGGACAACAAAACATGTATGCCTCGCCATCGCAGTCCTTGTTCCCAGCATGCAAACCCCTCACATGACACATCACTGGAAAGCCCAGGATCTCCTCTACAGAGCACTATAGGGCTTGATGGGGTCTCTCCAAATACTTAAGGAAGATACAGGTGAACAAAATGTCCACTATGAAGGACGCAAATGAATGGGCCGGGTCTCAGGAGGATATGGGAGCTAACTACAATTACTGTAAACAGGATACAGCACTCTCTGACTTGACTCAAGTAAATGTTCACATGACAGACTGAAGACAGACTGAAGTCAGTAAATGATGTTCAAAGGAGAAAAGAGTTGAAGCACTTACTTGAGGTTTCTTCATCATGCGTGTCAAATGGTTACAGAGAGCTACTATCCTGAAAGAGAACTTTTAAAGAGGACAGCAGAAAGAAGATGATGATAAGGGGTCATGAATCAAAACTGTAGTGGACGTTTAAACAAGTGCTATGTGATGTGTTATACAGAAATGACCAAATATAAATTGTTCAACACTGTGAGACTATGAAAATTACCTTCCATCTTCTGCGGGCATACTGTCTTCTGAAATTTTCGATGTTGACCACAGACTGTCTGCGGACCAGAGCTTGTCTAGGGTTCACAGGCTACATAAAAAGAACACAGGAACAAAGGCACACGATGTTCTGTTAAATCTATAATTATCAAGCGACTGTACTGAAGTAAAATGTGGTACATAACTAAAGTGAATCATTTTATATACAATAGCACTGCAATTATTTGTGTTGTCTATCTTGACAAGCACCACAGAATAGCTGCGCGTTTCGCAAACCCAACATGTGATTTCACAAACTCTACTCAGAATTACAGAATGCAGTTTTTCATTTCACTTTCTCATAATGTATTGAGATAGCAAAGACAGTAAAATAGCCTCCGTCAAAACCAACAGACATTCTCTTTATTCCAACCTTTCATTCAAGAAATAAACAAAAGTGCTTTAGTGTACAAATGGTAGTGATGGTCACAGCAACATTTTTATTAATTGCACTGAAAATGAAAAAAAAGAAAGAAAGAAAGTCAAGTAAATTGCATCAGATAACATAACAGTTCTTAAACTCCTCTCAGACAATTAACTAGAAAATTGTTCAGGAAAATGGATCCTTAAACATAAAGAAGAACAGCAAACAAGCTTTTCCCTCGCTTCAGTTGAAATCATCTTGGTAGATACTTATGCAATAAAGTAAAAAAGCTGTGTGCTCTATTAATAATGTAAGAGAACTACAAATGCAACTAATATGATTTTAAAGTTGTTTGAAATATGTTGATGAAAGAATATGCTAACCAGTATTGGCTACCGTACAACTTAAATAATGTATGCACTTTACAAAAATAAACAGTACTGCAAAAATCTGCCTGATAGACATATTCCAGGTTTATGTGCAAATTATGATCGTTCTAAATTAAGAAGTTGAATAAGAATATAAAACTGCAAATAATGCATGCAAATCTAAAAAAGCCCTGACATTAAATCCACATTAGGCAGACTCTGAGTTGCTGTCTGTCTGGACTCTGCAACATAACTCGCCTGCACACGTCCTGCTAAGCAGCTCTTTTAAAGCCTCATTGACCTCGTTGTTGAGAGCAGGAGTGGAGCATAGTGTTCCGTTCTCCACCTCTCCCTTCATGGAGCCCACCACTTCCTGTAGCCAGCGCAGCTCTGCGTCCAGCTCCTCTCTGAGAGAGCTCAGATGGGCCTGTCGCTCCACGTAGCTTTTACTGATACTGTCCAGGTTTGCATCTGTTGCCCTCAGATCCTCCTGGATTCCTCTCCTCAGTTCCTCTACATTTCTAAGCTCATAATGGACCCGTGAGAGGCCTTGTCGCACACTCTCATTCTCTTCTTTGTACCAGGCCTCCTTTTCATTATAAATAGAGAGTAGAGCTTCAATGTCCTCCTGAATAGACTGCCGTGTTTCAGCCATCTTTTCCAGGCCTGTCTCCATGAAGGAGATGTCCTCCACTACATGGGAGAAGCGTTCAAAGTTGATGTAGGTGTTGTTAGGTGGAATACTGGAGTGAGAGTGGATGGTATACTCTTTTAAGTGTTTGGTCTTCAGCTGTCGTGGCTCATTCTTTCTTCGGGTTTCTGTGGCTGAGATGGCATCTTCCACATGCTCACGAGACTTCAAACATAGGAACCAAACGGAGACCGGGTAAGAGCGTGTCCCGTTCATCTTTTTTGGTCAGTTACAGCATTCATTCTCATTCACAGGCTGGGTATTGTGAGGCCACAGTGAGGACAGGCTGCACGCCAAGTTAGTGCCTCGTCATTAGAGTAGTCAGACCACACTGGAGTCAACTTACTCTTCACTCCATTCCATTAGTTTGGTTTGTTTACCAAACACTCAAGTACTTCCATGACGCAAAAAACATGCATGCAGGTGACTTGTAGTTTTCCAACAGGGTAATGTCCAAGTTGCATATGCAATGATATTAAATCACGTTAATGATATTAAATTTGACTGTTAATAGTACAATAGATGTTGGCATCATTGGTTAATTCACTGGTCCACGTTCTTCTTGTGGCATCGGCAACAAAATAGTGATGTAATCACAAACAAATCAAATTCCACCTAATTTCTCTACCACACAAAAAGAATATTGTGTGATGTATAAGGTCCTTTTGACCCTAAGCAACACTTTTTATAGTCTGTGGGGGTTAATTCTGTCTCTGCTATGCATAATACCACAAATACAGTGGCTAGTAGCACTAATCAGACCACATCCACTGTAAATATGTATATGTATTGTGTATGTACAAAAGTATGTACAAAATTGCATGTTTTGTGCAAAAATGGCTATAGGAACAAACTTTACTATGGAACTTTGCTGCAAATTGTTCTGCACAATGTTTTAAGTTTAACATGTTAGAAAACAACACATACGCTGTTATAACCTAATTTTTTCAAATTGAATAAACAGAAATTGTGAATTAAAATGTGAAGAAGTGTGTCGTCTGTAGAGTATGCACATCTGTTTTTAACAACAGATTTTCAAACGGGTTTCCAAACGTTAGTAACTCTATGTTGTGTAGGTATGATTTATGGTGTGGTTTTTCCCACACTAAGAAACATTTACTATATTCTGTAGCGTGATGTTCTGTCTATGCAGAGTACTACAGCAGCAGCAGTTAGGCATGGTCCAGTGCTGTAACAGTCAATAAATGCACTGATAGTATACCACACAAACACTCAAATGCATGCTATCACAAGCATAGTAATCCAGATGTGTACCTTTATCCATGGGTGATTGAGAGCACCTTCTATTGTGAGCCTCTTTCTGTAGAGCAAAGACAAAGAACAGTCCACATCAAGAGCGATCTACTCATGTTCAGACACATATTTCCGTTTGGGATTTTTTTTAGATAATGTAAACCACAGAAGACTGAAAAAAGCACTTTTCAGTTCATTGTTAATTATGTAACAGGAACATGTTTTAGCCCATCCTCCAAACACAACAGCAGTGGTTGCCTGCCTAAAACCCTGTATGCTCAAAAGGTTGTAGAGACCTGCTCATCCAATGTCAACTGTTATCAAGGATGCTAAAATTTAGATTATTTAATCAAAACAGCCTTCACTCTTCTGGGAAGGCTTTAGACTAAATGCCAAAACGTTACTGTGAGGATTTGCTTGCATTAAGCCACAAGAGTAAGTTCAGGTAGAGATGTTTATATGATCAGTCTGGATCACAAACACCACTCCAATTCGTTCCAAAGGTACAGAAAGGAGTTCTACTGCTGGAGTTCTACAAGGGGTGGAGGTAGCTCAGTGGGTAGAATACTTGCCTCCAGACCAAGTAGTCTCGGGTTCGAATCCTACCTCCACTGGGTTCCTGAGCAAGACCCTTAACCCCAAGTAGTTAGGGAATGGAAGTCGCTTTGGACAAAAGCGTCTGCTAAATGCCGTAAATGTAAATGTACTGCTTTACAGAGGTATGGGCTTTATACCCGTCTAGCAGACACGTGGAACTGGGGTGACCTTAGACTCAGCTGCTCCATAGCATTCCATTTCATAGAATGTTTTTCTATGGTGATAATACAAGCAGTGTGTCATCAACAGATGCACATTACATTAACTGACTTCACTGACTAGTATAGCTGTACGGTATATGATTATTTAATGGTTTACTTTTCCGCATTTTGAAAGAAAAGTAAATGCCACCATGTCTCACCTTGTGTCTTTAGTCAGCAGCTGTCTGATGAAGCTCTTGGCCAGTTCACTTGTGCTGCCGAAGAATTCTTCATCAAACTCATAGTTCATTCCGGAAATGTTTGCCATGGTCTCCTGTTTAGACTCGCCCAAAAATGGGGAAGCACCACTCAGTCTGAAGGGGTGAAAATAATTCTCGTCAGTGTACACATTTGACTTTTAAAACAGATGCATGTTAAACACACTCTTAAAAGTGATGGTTCCTTAATGGATTTTGTCTCGGATACGTGGACATTTATTTGCTATAAAACGTTTATATTATTTGAAGGTTCTTCAGACGTTTTCACACTCCCACATTCATTTTATAAAAATAAAAAAAATGACTATGAAATATTCCTGAAGGACAAACAGTGGTTCTTCTATTCCAAATGAATTACAGGTTTGCACTATAATTTCTCCGAGTAGCTCAGTCTGTGGTAAGCAAAGAATTCAAAACAACATTCCAAGTCTGATCAAGAATGAAATGTTATTCAAATTGAGGGTTTAATACACGTGGAGATTTAGATTGTTCAGTCTATGTTAAGGAATGATCTGGGTCCAAAACACCAGCCCACAGAAGTAACACCTGAAAGTGAGAATCCAGGTCCCCAGTTCACACTTACAGAATGTATGTGATGACTCCAATGCTCCTGTAGAGGAGGAGGGAAGAAAGGAGAACACAAGATTAAGCCACAGAGCTGTAGCACTGCCTGTTTTGCTCAAAACTAAAAGTGCCGGTCAGTTGAAAGCACTTACCACATGTCTGCTGCTAATCCCAGAGGTTCGTAGTTGACTATCTCTGGAGCTGAAAATAGAACATTACCATAAAGATATTTCACATAACACAACAATGTGTGATGGCTAAAATGGTATAGAGTTTCAGCTCTGGATTATATGACGTTGCAATTTAATCATTCCATTTAAATAAAGATGATTCAATCCACATGTCCAAAGAGTGGTGAATACTGTACAGTATAGTATACAGATGATAGGGATGATATGTCTTATTCATCCACCTCCTGACTTACCCACAAATTCTGGCGTCCCAAAAATATTTTTGAATTCGACACCATCTTCGATTTTATGTGCCAGGCCAAAGTCGATAAGCTTGATCCGTGGCAGAGGGACGTTATTGTCCAGCAGCATAATATTTTCAGGCTAAAATGGAAAGAAATTACACATTAAAATATGACAAAATAACTATGGAAAATAAATGTAAGTGGTGTAAACATATGAAAAGCAGAGTAACACTCAAAATGGGCAAAACCTTTTTTTTTTTTTTTTTAATTACGGACACCTCTAAATGTAGGCTACCTCTCCACGCAGACTCTCTACTGAGGTATGACACATTCAGTGAACTGCTGCCATGGTCTGTTTTGGAAAGAGTGTCCATGTCATCTCAGTATCTGTATGTTAAGATCATGCTGCTAAGCTGTCTGGATGCCCTTGTAGAGCAGTAGAGCAGAGGGAGGGTTAGAGAGAGAGAGAGGAGGCATAATACTTAGAAAAACAGGATGGAGATTATCAGGCAGAGCAGCACGGGTGACATCCCTCCTCATGCGTGCCTGATAACCTTGGAGTGTCTGAATACTTGGACCCAGGCCAGACAACACAATGCACACGTGTGAACATGAGTCCAAGCAGACATACATGCTGATGATTAGGACATGCTTCAATGCCTTTCATTCATTTATGAAAATGTGCAACAATACACTCTGATTTTTAACAGGGATTGAATACTTAAAGAGCTATGGATTTCCAAAATATGATTTTCTTAGAGTCCAAATACAGGTAGTGTGGTGCACTGTGCCAGTTTCCTCGAGTTCCCTGAGCTACAGGTGTTGCTATGCAACAGAGTGCACAGCAGGACAGATCCTCTGAAAAGACCAATGCAGAAATGATCTGCTGCCATAGCAACAATCCCATTTCCTATTCCTCCCATCTCCTCATAAGTATGCACAATACAGCATGTGAATGTAAAATCCTTACAAGATCTGCTGCATGTGCAACAGGGCAATAGGACACTATACTGGAAAATTATTTATCTGAAATAAGAGCACGACTACACCCTGGAGCAGGTCTGCATTGGAAGGTGTATTCAAGTACAATTGCAGGTCATTGGGTCAGGTCCTTTCCTGTTCTGTATATACTAACCCCTCACTTTTATGTTGATCAGCAGTTGTGGATTCTGTCTAACGCAAATCTTTTTCTGGTATGTGGAACTCCCCACAATAATGCAGAAACTGCAAATGTCCTCTCAAGAAAAATATAATTCTGTTATTTTGTAGTAAAGATGAACACAAATTCAGCTACATTTCCATATAAAATATAGCTGTATAAATATAGAAAGTAAGTCTTGAAATGGTAAAATACCGCTCAACCTAGAGGCGGCAGGTAGCCAATCCCAGAATGTTATTTATTTCTGCTTGCTGCTGATTGGGAGGAGGGGGAGAGGCGGGAGGTTTTAAAGTAGCGAAAACGTTATGTAGAGGACAGGCACAAGTCTGCTGCATGTTGTAGCATGACTGTTCCATGTCTTGTCTTTGTATATATGTAGTCATTATTCTACTATTTTTAAATTATATATCCAAACATTTCATACAAGATATCACTGAGTGCAGATACGCACTTTACAAATAGAAACAAGACTATGAATTGCACCGGGAGCCAGAAGAGCTAAAATATTTTTTAAAAATAAAAACAAACACATATTGCCACGAAAAAAAAGCAAAAAAAGCGGAGAATATTTGCAGGTTCCGCATTGTTTTGAATATTTCCGCATAAAACGTCAGTTTCTTTCTCAGAAAAAAAATTGCATGTGACTGGATCTGCGAGTCCTGATCCACGTAAAACTGGGGGTTTACTGTATAACAAAAGGATGCTGATATTAACCTCACTAAAACTAGTTCTTACCTTTCTTACTAGGCTCATTCATAATCACAAATATTTATGCATAGCATTTTTAAACATGTATTCGAGCAACTGAATTGATTGCAAAATGCTGTAGATCGGTTTATAAACATTTTGCATGTAACGATATGCAAAAAATAGCTAAATGGAAAACAAATTTTGTTTCTCTGATAAAGTCAGTGTTAATAAAAAGTGATATTACGTGTGCAACATTCCCAACAATGAATATCATGGATGTATAATTGGTTTGAAATGCCTTTTGGTACAAATCACATTTGACAAATGTTTTTCCACACCTTTATCAGTTCCTTAACTCTTCTTTTATATACACTTCCATTATCAAGGACAGATTCATGTTGAATTTCCACTCTGAACCCACTATTGTGTTCTCACATGCCAATACCTTGACATGCAGTTCTATTCCAAATGTGTACATCCACATCCAAAGGAACATGTCACAAGAGCCATCTCTCATGAAACAAGGTGAAATTTATTTGTTTTGGATAACGCTTTTAAACTATAAGATTGGATTTGTAAACACTGATTTATTTTTTTATTAACATTATATAAAATGTGTATGAAATTCTTTGATCCTGTATTGTCTTGTCTTTTCTAATTGATTTTTTGCAGTTGTCTAGTTAATCCTGATGTTATTAATTCATGCTTACAGCTGCAGTGTACATATTACTTACTGCCAGAAAGACATTTTTTAAGCTGGTCAGCTTCCAACACAATTTAGCATTTTGCAACTTTTGCATTTTGCAATTGTCAATTTCCACTTATATGGTAAACTGCTAAGTAAAAAGCTTATATGGTAAAAAGTTGTTTTGCATTTAAAATAAAAGTGTACCCCAAATAAATGTTGGTAGACATATACAACCAAACAACCACAGCATCCTACAACACAGCACAGTAACAGTATACATACCTTCAAATCAAAATGTGCAATGCTTTTGGAGTGTAGGTATTGCACTCCATCCAGGATCTGTTTAATAAACTCAGTTGCCTCCTCTTCACTCAGAGATTCCTTCTGGGCCAAGAAATCAAAGAGCTCTCCTCCAGACACCCTGAAAATACATACAAAATAAGCTACATCTGTGCTCTCCACATGTTCAGATATGATGAGTGTGTTACACAACACACAGTTTATAGACACGTGCTCATCCAAGGAAAGGACAGAAAGGATGGCAAAAATAGTGTTTACATTTTAAAAGGCAGTTTTTGTCATTCATATGTAGGTAATTTTCTGTTATTTTGTTATTTTCTTTGGGTAAACAGTCAAAACTTTATACTAATGTAATGACGAACCTTGCAGATTAACTTTCATATAAAATTTATAGAAGAGCTAATTTAAAGGTCTGCATCACCAATTTGATCATCCATTTCGTTTTGAGGTTTTCACTTGTATGTGATCAAAACTGGAACAGCGAACTGGAAGGGTTGAGAAGTGAAGAAGCTAAGTGAGATATATTTCTAAAGAGTACAAGCAATACAAATGGGAATAGACTGCAGAAGGTTTGTGGTTGCAGTTTCCAAACTATGAATAAGAGTGTTTCACAATTTTGCAATAACAATAATAAAAACAGACCAGCAAGTTGACTTTGGCAAGAGATAATAACTCAAACAAAAATGTCTTGCAAGCAATATAATTGGAGACATAGGCTCCCAGAGTAGTTGTTCATGTCCATGTTCAGCTCAATGAGATGTTTCAGCATACGTAAGCTCTCTGTGTGTATTGTGTTTCATATCACTGTATAGGAACAGCAAAATGCTGCCTTCATTGTTGGATGCACTGCGTCAGTTTCTGAGCGAGCGTGCATACACCTTATTGCTGATTTATTTCATCAGAATAACATAAAAAGGCAGCTTAGGTGTGAAGTATATTCACAATCATACATCTGCTTGTTCAAAATGGTAGATTGTTACGAACTACACATTTTCAACAATGCTAGATCACATTCTTTTACTTTCAAAAAAAAAAAAATTATATATATCATGCTACTAAGGTGAAAAATAGCTTCAAAAGCAGAATATTCCCTTTTGTGCAGGCGTTTAAAGAACAGCACATTAAAACTGGCAAGACGATTGGCAAGGCAAGTTTTCACAGAGGTTAAGCCTTGCACACTAGAAACACATTTAGAGACCATACTTCTCGCCTTCTACTTCTCACCCTCTACAAATTCAAATTAAAAGAGAAATGTTTACTTCCTCTGCTGCATTAAGAAACTATCTTCTGCCACAATCTTCAGAACTGATCCGACGCTATTCACCAAACTCGTTTTCTCTCTCTCTCTCTCACTCTCTCTCTCTCCTTCTTCCCCTTTTTCTCTCATGCTCACTGACATGATGAAACTACAGTTCAGTTACAATACTGCATCAGTTTACTTGAACAACGCTGTCAATCATTCTTTTTGCTGGTGTTTCCACATAGTCTTCTTGTGTGTTTTTTTTTTAAGATAAACATGTGAGCCACTGACCACTGACGGTTTCAGCTATTCACTAACCACCTGATTGAAAAGCTTGATTTTGTCAGAACTGAATTAGCCAGCAATTAGTCCTAATTGGGAACACATGCTTCCATGCACACATTAGGGCATGAATAAACCCACATGAGGCCTCACAGCAACTCCAGAGAACTGACATTTACTTCAGTTTTGCATGAATGTCATGTAGAATCACATCACATATACATTAAATCACAGGGGTGTCATACATGCATGCAGGTGAAGTGTGAAATATAGGTTATTTTGTTACAATGGCACCTGCCACGAGGAAGGAAAATGTTGGTGGCAAGTTAACAGTCAGTTCTTGAAGTTATAGTGTGGAACTCAGAAAGTCTAAAATATAAGCAAAAGAAGCACAGGCTATATTAGAAAGGTGTACACACAGTGCATCACCCCTTACTGTGTAGTCCTTCGGGTACACAATATCAGTCCATTTTAATATTATGGCTTATTTCTCTACAACCCCATTCCCAAGCCAATAAGAATAGACTCATGTAGAACCATAACAAATACATCTGGCACCAAGCATTCAGGTGAGTCTCTTTCACCATTTACAGTCAGTGTAGCTCATCATACATTTATTACTGCTTTACAGCGTGTAACATGTCCTTATACTGCAGAGAAATTTTTATATGCATGTCACCTACAGCTCTAGTATGAGCACCACATCAGTACGGTTCTCGTAGACATCATGCAGAGAGATGATGTTGGGGTGCTGGAGATGCTGAAGGATGTTCACCTCCCTCTCTATCTCCTCTCGCCGCACTCCTCTCCTGCTTGCTCTGCTCTGTCGTTTCTTTATGAACTTCGCCGCGTACTCCACACCTGTGCTCTTCTCCTTACATCGTTTCACTATGGCAAACTGCCCACTGAAATACAGGAGAAAACATACAGGTTAAAACTAACTGCAAAATGAAGGTACATATAATAATGGAGTCAAAGTGTTCACCATTTATATCCTAATATAAAGAATTACAATTGCAGCATTCCCGAAAGTGTTATAGATATAACTGACTAGAACATTCATCTGAGCTCACTATGTAACCAAAATACATTGTGTTATTTATCCAGTTCACTTTTTCACCTTTATTAACCTTTTTATGCAAGTATGATTTCCTTAACTGTTCACATAATTATTTAGCATTTGGCCAACTGTGAAAACAAGCAAAAAATTAAAAATAGTGAGCAACTTTTTGTCAAATAATTAATAAAAGCTGATTATATATTTATAGTAGTGTAACAGCACTTGCACTCCAGTTATTCGCACAGTGCCACAACCAAAACTGGGAACAAAACACCTCCTATAGAGTGAAAATTTGAGAGGAAATCCTTCAGCCAGTCAACATGACATGAGAGCTATGAAGTAGGAGGAACACAAACAGAGAGAAGAGAAGTAGAGAAATGCCTTCCTCCTACTCACTCTACTACTGCACCAGACATTCTGGACTTGCTTCCTCCTGCATTCTTACAACACAGCTTCCTGATATTCAACATATCTGACTGGAGTAAAAAACATCAAATTCCTTTTGGTCAATATGATACTTGGCCATTTAGACAGAATCACATGAGATTCTTTAAGCCTCAAGTTATGGAGATGGGAGTGGATCACACTGTGCTCTTCAGAAGTCTGTACACAGTACTGTTTTTGTTTATTCTTGTGGGCTTACATCGCATTTTTGAAGGGTATTTCTGGCTGTACTTCCTATTACAAAGTAACAATAGTGTTGCAAAGTCAACCAGGCAGCTTTAATTGTATCTAGGCATGTAGTAGGTTAAAGTGTCTGGCACAGGTAACTGGTTATGTTATGATTATAATAATATGGTCAAACTAATTACTATCCATACTCTGCAACCTTGTGTACAATTATCACTAAATCCCCTTGTCTCTGATTGGTCACCACAGAAAAAAGCTCCACTTGACCATTCTGAACCTACCTATTTCAGGGTGCCTGAATGCTTCAGAACAAAACAAATGCATCACTCTCACTGAAAACAATTAACAGTGACTGCACAAAAGGTTTAAATATCCTCATTACAGACATTTCTATTAATCGTGCATGCACATTTCCAATGCAGTGAAAAAAAAGGTAAATATGCATCTGTTGCAACAAAGTAGCAAATATAGCTCAATAAAGCTGTAGCCTGAGAAGATAACTTTACAAAAATTCCATACCACACATTGCTCTATCATTACACATCTCTTCCAGTACATTTCAGTGCTCACAGCTGTGCTATATCCATTTCAGTGGTGCCAATAAGTGAACACTGTGTCCGGATACAGGAAACGTCCCATTGTCTCAGAGTTAAATCCTGTATATGATGCTACCCCCGCAGTTATGTAAAGCTGCATCACCACAGTGCTCGGTGGGGAGTACACAAGTAGGAAGCTGTTTCTGAGCTGACTAAGCAAGACCACGTCTGATGCAAACTCTAGTTAGTTTCTACACCCGCTACCCACATTATCAGTCTGGCCCATTAAGACGGAGTACCACCAGCACTCACTCCAGATGGCCAGTTCAGGAGAGGAGATATCACAGAGGCGGAGAGCAATCAGGAGGGCACTAAGAAAAAAACAGACCACGAATGATGTGTCCTGTCTGAAATGTGTTAGTGGGAGACAGATTCTGTCTACCACGGACATACTGAGGAATGTCAGAGACTGGACTGTGACGCATTTTAAAAATGCTTTAGGGCATGATGGTATGCTTATGAAACTTTTTGTCGGTGAGAGTTTGTCACAAGGGTGAAAGGGTTTAAAGTGAAGAAATGATTATAACTTAACCATCTGGTGCATAGCAGTCACTACAGTGGACAGCTGTTTAAAAGTCATTTTCTTCCAAATGCAATGGTTTCTATGGTGGAATTGCATATCAGTCATTAGAATGCTCTCTGCTGCACCCCTCCATTGAGGTTTATTCAGTGGTAAGTTGTAACTATAAGTGAATCCAAGATGGCCGACAAACAGCCACACTTGTCATCCGCTGCTGGAATATCCTGCCAATCCTTCAATTCTAGGAGAAATCTACAAGTAAAAAAAATATGATGATATGCAGGAGTATCCAAGTAACAATATTATTCTTTTAGTTTTGAAAATTAAATTTCAAATAAGTAGTAAATTGCGATTAACCGTGTGTCCACCACAGTGGACGTCATGCATTGCTGAGTATATTTCC
>JBBPDE010000128.1:7756398-7772008 GCA_037974605.1 Nannopetersius ansorgii
CTTTGCGGTATCCGGGCCAGAGGGACATGGATTGTGTGGGCCGGATCCGGCCCAACAGAATGTTGCTAACTGGGAAGAGGTTTGAAGAGTAATACAATTTATTACACTCAGAGATTGTGTACATCCAACTTGACTTGAGACCTAATTTTGTTAGTTAAACGATTAATATGAATACTATTAGTGGACTGAAAGGGTGCCCAACAGAATAGTATTTTGGATAGCACCACCAATGAAGCCAGACAACACTCCAGGGGGCCGCAGCACCCCAGCTGAGAAATGCAGGCTTTCTTGGAAAGTTCCCTTATGAGAGTTAATAATTATCATCCACCAAAACAAGCAGTAAGATGTGGCAAGTCTGCTGGCAGCTGGTAGTGTAGTGTTCAGGGAGTTGCCCTGTAACTGGAAGGTCATGGGTTCAAATCCCAGGACTGCTAGTGGCACCACTGAGGTACCCTTGAGCAAGGTACCTTCCCCACACACTGCTCCCCAGGGGTCCCTCATTGGTGGAAGCCCTCTGCATCACTTGGGTGAATGGGTTAAATGCAGAGAAAGAAGTTTTCAGTGTGTGCTGTGCTCTGGCCATGACTATAAGTGGCCAATTCACTTTATTACAAATTAACCTGGATTGTATAACTTGATAATAAATCCTTATTAACATATTAAATGTATATATCTGATATATATATATGTCTGAAACCCCAGTGAGGATTAAGTGGTTACAGAAATTGAGTGAGTGGGCTGGTCTTTGTATCTGTCCTTGTTCCCAGAAATTGATAGTACAATCCAGTAACTTGCTAAGTGATAATGTACTGCCACCCGCAGGAGAAAAGGGGCAGTGGAAATCATAACCAGGTGAAAACTCAAAATTACGATGTTATAAAATGGTGCTATAATGTATTTTTCTCTATAAAGGCCAACTTAATGAACACTACGTCCCATCTAATTCCAATATAGGTGGCATGGCAACAACAATCAAGAAGCCAGGAAGGAACTACAGTTGAGCTTTATGCATTGTTTTCCACAATGCTAGGCTTCTCTAGATTTCCTGCCAAACACTGGAAGGCTTTGTGGACCCTTTTTGCTCTGGTTCCTTTCTTTAATGAGATTTACATCTTCATCTTGACCAGCACAAGTGAAGGCATGCACTCAAGTGTGCTGTATGCAAAGACAATTTATTGGACAATCACACCACTAAAGTAAAACGACTCGTGATTACAAAGTTTTGGTAACATTGGACATTTTGCATGATTTCCAAATGACTTAAAATGAAAAAAAAAAACCTAAACTAAAAACAGAAAGCCTTTATATTTATGTATACAGACCTGTGCAACGCATAGCATTGGTGAGCAAACTTTGACATGCTAGCTTATTCATTTAAAACAAAGAAAAAGAGGGCCTGACAACAAAACATCCCGGTTAAATAAATCTAAATGCAATTTTTATGTGGAAATATGCAAAATCAGAATGGTGTTGTACATCAGCACCACCTACAACTTAAATGGAAGTCCTCACTGAAAAGTAAAAAAAAAAAATGGAGGGAATAAAGTTTTGTTTGTATTACAAAGCTGATCACAAGCAAACTGATTAAGGTTAGAACAAAATTTTACACTGGAGAGACCAGCTCTCAGCAAGACAATTCACAGTATTGTATTATTTGTCAATTAAGGGGATGTATTAAAACATGAATATACAGAAAGTAATGCTTAGTAATTAAGGTTTCTGACATAAACAGGAGAAAATGAACGGTGAAATCCTTATTGAAGCCACCTTGCTGTAAACACAGCACACATAAAAGTCGACTGGGAATGGTATATTCCTAATACAGGTGAATATGACAGGAACAAAAAAGCGTTTTTAACAGCTAATTAAATCTGCTCAAAGAAAATAATATTCAATGTTTAATTGAATCCAGCACTATTTAAGTGCAATAAGCTGCTAAACATTCTATGTCCCTCATAGGCCCTTGAAAATCCACTTTTAGGTTCAACAAAGCAATAAGAGTGACAACTGAGAGCAAGTAACATACATATTAAAAGAAATTATGCACATAATCAAAGTTAGATTATTAGGAAAATCATACAATACTGCTCCCTGCTGAGGAAGGGTGTAATTCAATGAGTAATGTACCAAATGTAGGACAACACACATTCATACACATTTCAGAACCTGCACACATAGAAAAACATGCAAACTTCACTGCTATAAACTATGAATACGCATTCATAGCACAGCACTTAAACTCAAGGCCACCACTATTTATTATTGAAATTGTCCTGAAAAACAGCCATGCCAGGCTGTCACACTGATAACACATACGGCACCGGCAGCACTGGATATATACGGTAGAATCCTGACAACTTAGAACTCAAACTGGTCTAAATGTAGCTGATTACTAACAAAGGAATGTCACTCAAGCAGAAAATAAGCAGCCTGGTCTGACAGACTGCATGATGCGCATTGTCCAAGAACAGTTATCCAGCAGCTAAGAGTCATCTCATGACTGCAGACAGGAATGTGCACTGAGCCACTGACATTTCATGTGCATGTAGGACACAATTGGTTACTGTTCAGTTTACCATAAAACATACTGTGCTTCCCTAAAGCAAAATTTTTTCTAAAATAGTATGTCCCTAATTCAAAGTGATTTAAGTGCCTCATAAGACATGGAGAACAGACAGAAGTATAAAGAATGTCATTTTTGCCTGAAATCTGGTACATTTCACAAGTACAAAAACGACTGATATAAAATGATACGCAGTGGAACACTGCATTAAAGAGTAAACATGTGACAGTAAATGTGTTTCGTTCCATAAACACAAGTGTTTGCTATGAACTGTGTGTGTTGACTAAAATAAATGTATGTTGAACTGGATGCCTGTATGTGAAAGTACCTGACCCTTAATACTTCATCACCTAGCACAAACACACACATCATTCACAATACACTGACATGTAAGAAAATACTGATTTGTGAGAGAAACATGTAAAAAAAACAAACAACACATCACTGATAAGACAAAAAGCATTAAAAGGAAAGAATAACATGAATGCTGATAAACTTAAATGGCTCCTCTTTGTCCCTTGGTCCCTGCAAGTCACTCTGTTCAGACACAGAGGAGAGAACCCTCTATCAGAACACTTACTATAAACCTTGGCTGATTAGCTGTATAGGTCCAGTCAATAATTGGTGCTCATTTAGCTGTCCTCCTCATCATCACTCATAGGCACAGGTCCGTCTGGGGTGGTATCTCTCTCTCGTAAAAATGTCTGTCGAATGGCCTCCAGCTCAGTGAGCTCCAGTCGAACTTTCTCCAGGTGGAAGGTGCGACGATTCTGGATCTGCCTCAGTGGGAAGGGGTTCATGTCCACAAAGGCCATGTTCATCAGCTTTCTGAAAGAGAAATACCCACAGAAATCTGACCCCTGAAATACAATTATTTACTCGTAGGGGTGCAAACATTAAATGGTAAAAAACTGAAGTTCATTATTCAACACATTAGGGCAGTTCATAAAGTGCTTATAGTGTAGCATACTGTTCTTTTAACACTTTCAAATGTCTATTTCTATCTAGTGATGTGTAGTTCTGGTATACAAGTGTACCATCCTTACTTATTAAATAAACACATCTTTACCTTGCATCCAGGATTGTACGTGTGAAGTATCGAAGATATTTAAAAATACCCATGACGTCCTGCAACTTCAGAAACTCTTCTTCTTTGCACTTGAAGAGCGCAAGAGCAAAGCGAAATATAATCTGAAGAAGAAATGAAAAACAAGTAGTAAAACCAGTGACCTCTTACAATCACCTGAGATATGCAGTGTCACACTGAAAATAAAAACTAATCCTTAGAAATAAATAACTCCAGGGCAAACGTCTTTACATTTACATTTATGGCATTTAGCAGACGCTTTTATCCAAAGTGAGTTTCATTCCCTAACTACAGGGGGCAGTCTCTCCCTGGAGCAACGTAGGGTTACAGGTCTTGCTTAGGGACCCAGTGGTGCTATGCTGAAGGTAGGATTCAAACCCATGAACTCTTGGTCCAGAGGCAAGTTTCCTACCCACGAACTAAGATCTAAAGTTGACTAGCAGCTGCTTTTTCTCATTAAAAAAAGAAATGGCAAAAATTCCAAAAAGGGACGAGTGTAAACTCTATTTTCTAGAAGCTTAAGGTGCGCTCGGCAGCAGCCTTACAGACCACTGACCACTAATAAGAGGTTTAGTCTTGAAGAAAACTTCCCTTTTTTAACTGCTGAACACAAAGGCATTGAGAATAACATGATCTTGGAATGCCCACCGTAAGATGCAAAACTCCTGGTAAACCTCACAAACATAAAAAGCAGACTAAAAGTTTGCTAAAGTACATTAAACCTACAGAATACTGAGACAAAGTCTAATGTACAGATCAAATTAAGATTCACTTATACCAGGATGACACAGAGAGAAAAGTAACGTGGGATGAAAAAGCAACATTCACTTAATCTGTGTAATAATGTGCTGTTAGTTGATTTTATTAAATGGCACGGCCAGTGGCAGAATGGAATTCTGAAACTTGCAGAAGCACCTTGACTTTTTTGATTCAGCCAAAACTCACTTTAAGGACAGTAACTAAACATTCACTGCTAAATCAACTATGTTTTAGATATAGAAAGTGGAACGCTCCCGACTGGTCCCTACAGCCTGCCGGACCATCACCGGGGAAAATACTCAGCTCTGTCTGCGTGTGGTAGATTTCAGGAAGCAAACTGCGACTGCACACAATTTGCACACAAATACTAGAGAATTAACTAATATTTCAAATAAGGGTGGTGTTCTAAAACTACTTTTTTTTTTACCTCATCTTACTGTACAACAAAGAGACCCATTTCTAAAAAAAAATTAAGTTTAGAGTTAATTAAACTAATGTTCAAATTCTATGTACATAATAAATAAGAATATTTACTTTCAGTCTTAAGACATTGGTTTTTCACTAAATGTAAACTGTCTAGAGGCCATTAAAACACCAGAGTTGTTACATCTGCATACATTAGAAACCGGGAAGGACTTCTTGCTTTTTTTTTTTTCTGTAGAAATATTTCTAGAACAGTTCTTGGTCACTGAATTTGGGGCCCACTAATGAGTTTTCCTTTTAGTGAATATAATCATTATTTTCTTATTTTATTTTTTAACCAGCTGATGTTATAAAGCCGCTTGTCACTATGATCAGAAGCCCAAGCAAAGTACAAGCACACAGGAAGTATAAATGACTATGTGCCTACACATGCATTATGCATAAACATCAACAGCCACTTCTTCACTTAACAGCCCTCAGCTTCCTCAAAAGTAATACTGTCATTGATCTTAAACTACACAGGACACTTGGCGAGATTTTCATTCTTACCTTTGGTCCCTCATAGAGAAAAGAATCCCAAATCTTAAAGAGGATGTCGCTGACCACACTGTCCACAAAAACTACCAGGAACCAGTTGAAGGTGATGAGGGAGGTGTCAACCTTATACTGCTCAAAATGAGCATGAAGCCTGGGCAGCTTCTCCAACATCAAGTCCTTAAACACACGCTGATCCACCTGTAGACACAAAACGACTGCACTGTATCACAGTCTTACAGAGGAACGTTCCAGCCATGTGGACCAGGTCTTGAATGATTCAAGATTCAAGATTCAAGATACTTTATTTGTCACATGCAGTCATACAAGTACAACACACAGTGAAATGTATCCTGAACCGCTCCTTTACTGACTGTGCAAAAATAAAAAAAACAGTAAGTAAATTCTACGTTAAAATTAAAAACTAAAATTAATATCTGGGCATTTATATGTAAATAAGGCAATAAATAAGTAAAAAACTAAAAAAAGAGCACAGTCTGTGCGGAGCGTTCAGGAAGGCGTCTGGACGTGGCCGCGCCATACCGAAAGAGTAACAGTGCAACATGACAATCCCCACTTTTTGGGTTTTATTTTTCATTTTTTACTAATGAAATGCAATTATTTTTAATTATTCATGGGAAGAAATGACATCCAATACATACACAAAGTTAGTGAATGTAGTGGGACTTTGGATAATCATGATTTGAATGACTAGCAAAGACCAGATTTTGTGAGGCTGGGCAATATCATGATTATGTTTTCAGTATTTCAAGAACTCTAAATAACTACAGGCCTCATTTAGAGTATAATTAGTATAATATACTATACAACTTATATATATATAACTTATATATATATAAAAAAAAAAAAATATATATATATATATATATATATATAAGCATATTATTTAAGCAATTTCCTCCAGGATCTATAAAGCTTTCTGATTCCAGTATATACACAATTAACATATTTTTATACACATAATATATAGATAATGAACATCATACCTATACACACACACACGCACGCACGCACACACTTATTTCATTCAATTATATTTCTAGATTCCCATTCTAAGGAACTTGCTTATACTCCTATTTTTACAGTGTTATTTTAATCTTGCTGCTAAAGATTTAAGGAGAACTAATGCTAATGGATCTCACTGGATGTGGCTCACACCACAATCCAGGGAGCTGATTTTACTCCCAGTAGCAAAAACAGGAAAAACAAGGGGCTTAGTATGCTTTTAATATTACCTGTGAGCCAAGAAGTGTCTTGGTATAATAGTCTCGTGGCATGAAAACCTCCACAATGGTGATGAGACACCAGAAAGCTTCTTCCTGCTCCAGATAGAGAAGGGCTATGGCTGCTAACCTAAAGGGATTTTAAACAATAACAAGCAGAATTCAGAAAAGAAAAATAAAATAAGCAACAAATTGATATCCATGACAACTATTAAGCATATTAAGATAAACAGGACGAGCATATTCAGGGTCATTTTATTTTTTTTGTAAACAATCCAAAAAATATTGAATATATACTATAAAATTCACTCAATATGAAACCTACACAAGTACATACATGGCTTACAATACTTTAATATCATTTCATTTTATATCAAATTCTGCAGTTGCACTTAAACACTCCTAACTTTTCTTTTTTAAGTCTTTTTTAAGTCTTGTTTAAGGTGAGTTACCTGTTGAGGCCCTGACAATAGCCGATATCTGGGTTCCTCCAGGAGAAAGCTAGCAACACGTTCCTGAGTTTCTGGATGCCATCAGCTGAAGGGGAGGCATAGTGCTTGTTATTTGGCAATGTGCGCAGCAGATCTAGCTCTATTTGCTTAGAGGCTGGGTTGGGCTTGTCCCTTGCCATGCACAGCAGGTTCTCATAATAGTCTGCCGGCTGGCTCTCTCGTATCTTCTTCACATGGAAACCGACACACCAGCTCCAGACTTTAGAGCGATGTATGTGGGGCACACCACTGCGTATTAGAGATTTTAGCTCCGGAGAGCGGACCATTTCCCTGTTCATGGTGCCTGCAAGGTAGTTTTCCCACTTCACTCCCACTGACACTTCTTGGTCAGTCAGCGAGAGAGACCGGAGTTCCAGAGCTCGCACCTTGGCTACCAGCTTCTCCTCCTCATCGTCCTCCTCTGGGACTGTTTTGAAGCCATACACATCATATTCACTAAGAAAGAAAACAGAAAATATATATATATATATATATATATATATATATAAAAACCCAGCACTGATCTAAGTGTTAGGGTTAGGCTTTGAGTGCTATTGCGAAAAACAAGAGTGTAACTACAGAAGGTGCGAAATCAAAGTGTGAGATCAAATTATGAAATCATGTACAGTGAGGGAAAGAAGCATTTGATCCCATGCTGAGTTTATATGTTTGCCCTCTGACAAAGACATGACCAGTCTATATTTGGAACGGTAGGTTTATTGTATAGCTGTGAGTGTTAAAAACCCAGGGCACAAAAGTCAGAGATTGATGTGCATTGTAATGTGTGAAATAAGATTATGATCCCATCGCAAACGATGACTTGGTGGCAAAACCCTTGTTGGCAATCACAGAGGGCAGACGTTTCTTGCTACCAGGTTTGCACACATCTCAGAAGGGATTTTGTCCCACTCCTCTTTGCAGATCCTTTCCAAGTCAGTAATGTTTTGAGGCAAATTGAACATTCAGCTCCCTCCACAGATTCTCTATGGGATTAAGGTCTGGAGACAGACTAGGCAACTGCAGGACCTTAATGTGCTTCTTTTTGAGCCACTCCTTTGTTGCCTTGGCTGTGTGTTTTGGGTCATTGTCATGCTGGAATACCCATCCACTACCCATCTTCAGTGTTCTGGCTGAGGGAAGGAGATGCTCACCCAAGATTTTACGGTACATGGTCCCGTCTATTGTTCCTTCGATGCGGTGAAGGTGTCCTGTCCCACTTTCACCCAGTTCTCCTCTGGATCATTTAGATGTTCATTGGCAAACTGTGGACTGCAGGGGGCCTTGCTTGCACTTTCAATCGTTCACTTCATAGTGTGAAGCCATTGTTTTCTTGGTGACTATGGACTTATCTGCCCTGAAGTTCTGTGCTGCTTCATCACCATTCTAATTATCATTGCAACGCCACGAGGTGAGATCTTGCATGGAGCCCCCGACGAGGGAGACAGTTATTTTGTGTTTCTTTGCGCCTACTGTTCTCACCAAGCTGCTTGGTGATTGTCTTGTAGCCCAGTCCTGCCTTGTGTAGGTCTACAATCTTGTCCCTGACATGCTTGAACAGCTCTTTAGTCTTGGCCATGGTGGAGAGTTTGGAATCTGACTGAGTGATTGCTTCTGAGAACAGATGTCTTTTATACAGGTCCTGTAACAAGCTCAGATAGGGATTTCTTAAAGATGGTGCTCCTAATCTCAGCCCGTTACCTGCATACAGTGAAGACACCTGGGAACCTGAAATCTTGCTGGTTGATAGGGGATCACATACCTATTCACACATTACAATGCACATCAATCTCTGACTTCTGTGTTTTTATTGCTGTTATTCCATCATTCACAGCTACAATAAACCTACAATTGCAATTATAAACTGGTAATTTCTTTGTCAGAGGGCAAACGTACAAACTCAGCATGGAAACAAATACCTCTTTCCTCAGTGTATTAGTAATGCGGAATATCATTAGCAGATTACACTGAATCTTGTGTGAAACCTATGGGGAATAAATACATGGTTGCAGTTCCTCTGAAGAGCCTCAACTACAACAAGAGGGCTACGCTCGCAATGCCTGAAACAAGTATATGCTGTATAGATTCATTTTAAATGGTTCAGGTTAACATGTGGCACATCTGCTAATATTCCCCATGGAAGTCACATGATTTTCATTTTTGTGAATCTAATGATACATTATTTGACTGTTCAAGACAAGCCAAAATATACTGAGAAAAAATCTTTATTTGAGCAAATAAACTGCTCAACTGCTACACTTAGAAAACAGACATGGTGAAAAGACTTTTAGACTGCTATCTTGATAGAGAAGGATGTTTGAAGCCAGAAAAGAAGTGTCGTACCTCACAGGGTGGGGTTTGAAAACAGTGTGTTCCTGCTGGTCAGAGCTCTCCACCTGCAGGGCATCTTCCAGCAGTCTGGATATGACCTCTCGCGCTGGACCTTGCTCAGATGAACAAACCGGTGTCTTCATCTCCTGCAGCAGCACCAGGTACTTACTCTCCACCTGGCAGAGCTTGGCCTCCAGAGCAGTATACTGCAATGACGCAGAGAACAGAAACGTTCAGGAAGCGAAATAGAAAAATAGAGACACACAAACCCAGACAGTTATAGACATTTACACTCTCACACATTTTTTCCTCTCTTACCTTTGCTTCCAGGGACATCTCTCTAGTTTCAGCATTCCTCCGCAAGACCGTCAATTCTAGGATTTCTTTGTTCAGGAAATTATTTTGTGACTTGTATCCCTGGAGGGCGTCCTGAAACAGTGCAATCCCCCAGAGCATTAACATCAGCTCATGTGCAAACTAAACTAACCCCCCATCCATTCCAACAAATATCACTACATAATCACAATCAAAGCTTTTTAAGTCTTTCTGTTCCTGTGGTGCCCACTTCAAGACACTAGGTTTAGTATTCATTATTCGCATTGTTTTGAATAAAACTGAAGAAAAACTATGCCCATGTATATTTGAAGCATAATCTGTTAACGTCAACAGAGCTGGGAGGCAGGAGGAATGTGGTGTCTGACGTGTCTGTCCTGGACTGTAATGAACTGCAAAGAATACAGCTGCATCAGATAACTTCAGAGAGTTTATTATCCACAGTGCACATTGGCACACTTTTGTGAACTGTTGGCTGATCATTAGATTCAGAGTGATGTTATGCAAATCTAGATCCCATGCAGTCTGGCAGCTGACAGAACCATTGCAACAACACACTCTGTAGTCAGTCTGATGGACTCTGTGTCTAGGACTGTGATGTTCTGGGGTCAATGTACAAACTAATTACAACTGATTTAGCCAAGACCTTTGACGCTGCAGCACACAACAGCAGTACCGCGACCTTGGACTGAGGCTGGGTCTGATCACATGGATCTCCAGCTTCATGACTGATTACAGTCAGAAAGTGAGCTCCCAGGGACTGACCAGCAATCTCTCTAGCAGAACCAAATGAGTTTCATCAGCAAATGTACTAAAGCCTGTTCTTTCTAGCACTGACTTCCAGTATAGATCACTGGGAATATGTGCATGGCATGGTTACACTGCAATGTTTAACAGATCCTGAATGGTTTTGATATCTGGGTAGAGGAGCATAAATCAAACTTGGCCCAAAAGGCAGTTACTAAATCTGCTAACTCCTGGAGGACACTCGTCCATGGTAATTTGCAATGGGACAGTCAGATGACCTTAGCCAAAAGAAAGCCTTTTGCTTTATGCCTCCTAAAAAACTAACCCAGAACTGGGTTCCATCTACTCAGGCTGCATGTGCCTGGTGCTAGAGTATGTAATCCCTATCTGGCTCACTTCCCTGACTGTAGACCCAGTTAAAGACTGGAAAGCATGCAGAAATGGGCTTGTAAACTCATACTTGGTCAGAGGCACTCAGGGTATTCAGAGACTCTCTGCCCTCTTGGACTGTGCACACTATAAGAAAGACACATTCAACTGTAGCAGCTTTCTGGCTAAGCCAAGACAAAGTCCAGCTTCAGGGACCGGCTACATCTCTCCTCACAGGTCATGAGACAAAGAATAATGCAAACTGGCCATGCCATGTGTCAAACTGAGAGATAAGGGAGATCACCAGCCCCCTATCTATATAGACTCCTAAGGGACAGCAAACTTTAAATTCTAGATAAGAGATAACAAGTTACAGTTTTGCTGCAGTCTTTAATTTTGTTTACCCTACATAGTAGGTTTATTGACAATTGGCTTTATGAACATATATAACTGTTATAACCACAATTAAAAGAATGTGTATATGACTAAAACTACATGGATGCATGTTTACCATAATCAAAATAGCATATAGGCTTCTACATGCAAAACCCCCACCCATAAACCTACTTAACTGTTTCTCTGAGTAAGATAAGAACACAATGATCTATACCAGTATTTCCTCTCCACATTCTCATATATAAAGATCTCATTACCCTCAGGTTGACCAGCTCATGCTGTTCTCTGGCCGTAGGGGAGCTGCACTCTGCTGGCTCGGCATTACCCGCTGGGTTCTGCTGGGACAGCTTCATAATGACCTCGTCTTTGGCCTGGATGGTCTCCATCAGCATGCCTAACTGATCGTTAATTTCCCCCACTTTAACCTTCAGGCCCTTCAGCTCCTGCTGCAGGCTCTCTTTCTCAAGGGCCAGCCTCTCCATGTGGCTACATAAGGACTGGATCTGCCCATCACGCTCCACCAAGGCTGTGTCCACATCCATCACCTCCAGTCCAGGGTTGCCCGTTGACCAACACTTGCACTGAGAGGTCCGCAGCGTCTGCTGGAGGAGCCGGACCAGCTCCTAGTGAAAACGAAAGAACGGCTTCTGAGAAGTCTAAGCAGAGTAATGCACTCACACTCCACCCCACACCAAATGAGCTTATAGGGAAAATCTTTATAAAATTCTCTCTGCTTATTGATCAGGCTCCTGAGTCCAAGAGTTCGAGAGAACACACCTTCTGTAAGGGGACTGCTGACTCCTTCACAATTAATTCCATTTCTCAGTGGCTACTGTGTAAGATTGGATGAAACTATCAGCTACTTATTTGGAAAGATAACTGTGATTAGAAGGGTCAAGGACCACAAGATCTGTGGTTCTTAACAACTCAACCAACTGCCTTTATATGTTGCTAGTTAATGACTTGTAATTTGCTATTCCACTGAAACATGTTTGGAGAAAGAAATGATGTTGCCCTTACCATGTGTGGTATCATTTTCTGAACAAACTACCCACATGTTACAATATGTCCCGTGCTGTCTATACAAAGTCTGAGCTGACTTCAATCCCGAAAAGTTGATAAACACTGGTTTTAAATGAAGAGCAACTGAGAGTCTGGGCTACCAAGAGAATAAGGAAGTGAGCAATTATGAAACATCAGCTCAAAGAAAACAATCTGCTCTTTAATTGAATCTCATGCTTGATGCATGAAAATGACAATGAAAGCCAGACTACAGTGAAAGCCAACTCTGGAAACTCTGACTTGATCAACAATTAAGTGGCCCATAGTGTATTGTTTTGTGGATTTTTGGTTCAGCGATTTGTTTTGTATCTTTTATTGAATTCATTTTTAAATATTATATTTATTACCCTGCTCCTCTGAACTTCCGCTGAACCTTATTTATACTGCGGTGCATAGGGTTCAATTCTCAAGTATCAAAACAGTTCATTAGAAAGTCACACAGCAAACAACACAAACACAACACATGCACTCACCATTCCCCTTTTTAAAAAAAAAACAATCTCATGATAATTTAGCCAATTAATGACAACATGTTCCAATTAATGTATAGTAGAAATAATTGCTCTAGACATTTTAAATAAGAACTTATAATTAAATGACTGTTAATCAAGCCTGTAGAGAGTTGAGGTTATATGTGTGAGCTGCAATAAGGGGAGTTGCTGGTTGTTATTTTTAGAGGTTAAGTCCCCTACGTTACATCTGCAAGAGGCTGCATGGGAGCTTTTGTAATCAGTATACAAACAGGAGTAAATAAATCTACGGTACCCGTTCTGTGGCTCTCTAGGCACCTGATAAACATCTGTGCTGAAACCTCAATGACAACAAAGAAGAAAATAAATAAATTGTATCGCAGAAGGAGCAAAAGTCTTAATCACAATAACTCACTAACAGACACAGACACATACACATACACACACTGAGGAATTCCCCATCTAAGTAGAGTGGTAAAACAAATGGGGAACTGTCAGCACAAGACTAAGAGCGGACAGTTTAAGAGCTCCCCAGAGACAGACTGTCCATTAGTCCAGAGTTAATCTCAGTGCAGGTGACACATCCCTGACAGTCAAGTGACAAGGCCAGTACTTGAACTGAACTCGAACACAGGGACAGTTCATGTGGCTTTGAGGTTACAGCAGAAATCCCCATTCTAAGTGCCTCAGACATTTTTTTACTCCACATTTTTCTGTTTCAGTTCTCAACAGGCATTCCAGGGGCCAGATCAGAGACCTGTTCCTGAGAAGTACTGATACAATTTAAAATAAATTCATCTCAGTTACAATCAAACCAACCTTACACAGTACTGTAAATGATACAAAGCACATTTTAAATAAAGGTAACACTTTCATTTTAATGCATGTTGAAATGTTGTTTCCTTAAATTAGTTGCAATTAGCGATCACGTAATGAATACGAATTTTAAATGATAAAGAAAAACACTAATAGTATCCTGCTTGGCTACAAGAAGGCACTTATATCATGATTATAAATCTGAATAGACTGTTATCGCATAAACCGCTCATTACTCATCAACATTGGTAAAACTGAAAATCATTATCGTGGGATGATAAAAATAATGTAGACATATTACTGCAATATTGCCAGGAAGTAGAAAAGCCTAGTCAGTCTGACTGTTTTATTGTATACATTCTCAATGACAACTAAATTACTTTAGTTGTCTTTTTTATTGTAACTGTTATCTAACTGTCCGCATACTCTGTTTCAGGGAGGCAGAGAGGTCAGAACATGTTGCAACACTGTCCATTGTGACTGAAACAGTCAACTATTTTCTTTCAACACTAAACTTCTATTTATGCCACTTGCAAATAGGTGGAGATGATCAACATGATTTCTGTGAGAAAATCTTAAAACGATTTTTGCAGCTCACTGCTGAGATTAACAGAATGACAAGCAGTAAGATTTCATCGTTTTTTTTTGTCCTTGCTGACAGTAAGGGAGTTTAGGTCAACTTTTTATCAGCCCTTTCATGTAATTTTTTGTACCTTCTGACTGGTGAGCTCCTCCTGAAGTTGGGTGTTTTCCTCCTGCACGCGCCGGAGTTCCTCCTGCTGGCTGTGCAAACGCAGCTGCAGGTCCGAGGCTTTACTGCCATTACACTCCACCGGTGACGTCTCTGCACTGCGGTGCAGCTTAGCCGTGCCCATGTGGAACGGGTTCCGTTTAATGCGGGGTGGGTTTCGGAAATCAAACGTGAACGCTGAACCAAGGGAATCTGTTCAAAAGAAATGAGAAGAGACAGAAGACTTGAACCAACTTTTTCTACATGTTTAAATACGTTACCTACCCAAAATTAGTCTAAACTCTTAGTTTAAGTTTTCTGAGGAAAAAAAAACCTGCAAAAAATTTGGTGACATAAAACAGCCATTCTGACACTTTGGGAATAACTTGTCACATTCAGACTCGTTTATGAAATAGGCTCATATTATGAAAAGTGATGATGATACTTTGATAGTCTCTTTCCCAAACTAACAGCATTTAGATTTTTTAACCAAAGTTGGTTCAATCAGCACAATAAGGGTATAAAATGTGCTGGTTAGATAAAAAGGTTAGGCGGTTGGTCTTAGCAGTTGCTTACCAGTAACACAACCATGCACATTTGTATTTAAAATCTGAAAAGTGAGTAACATTCGTTTCTGTGTAAATTCAAAGGCAGAAAAACAAAAATACATTAGCACCACTAATATACATGCAGTCACCAAACAAAGAAAATATATATTATTACATTACAAAATATTATGTAATCCACAAACTGGACTGAAAAAAGATCCTCACGTCTGTGAAAGTATGATGGGCTCTCTCTGCGAAAGCTCTCAGACGGAGGTTTGTGCTCTGGTGTGTCTTTAGTAGGAGGATCCACCATCTCCCACTCCTCATTGCCCGGTGTGTAAAACACACTGCGCCTGTTTTCTCCCCCTCGACCAGGCCGTAAGTGAGACATGCTGTTCCTGAAGAAGGGGACGGTGGAGAGGACAGAGAGTGTGAGAGAGAGAGTGTGAGAGAGAGAGAACTGTGGTTAAAAAAACAAACAACTCAGGGAAGCATACTGACACACAAAAATAAAGTGTGTAAAGAAGGTTTAAAAAAAACAATGAAACGCTGACTGCTCTGCTACAGGCAAAAACTTAGTCTGCAAACACCAGAAATAAAGGTGTTGACAATAGGGTCGCAGTATATGAACAAATAGGGCTGGACAATAATTCAATATCAATATATATCGCGATAGAATTTTTTTCAATAACGGTGATATGATTTTTAAA
>JBBPDE010000128.1:7786539-7796544 GCA_037974605.1 Nannopetersius ansorgii
CCCCCCAGAAAACCATCTGCTGTTAAGTATGGAAAAGCAAACTCGCTGCGAAAAGAACCCCTTTTGGCACCTTTATTTCTAAGAGTTTGGTTTATAGTCACAATTTTATAATCACATTTTAATGCACCTATGTACCTCCACACTACACTCTCGTTTTTATAACACTGCAAAGCATGGATTGAATATATATGCTCTGCTACCCAAGTTCCACAGAAGGCAGCACAGACTCTAAAGCTGTCAGCAGCTTATCAGATATAACATTCAATTATTTCTGTATTCCTGCGTTTTCTTTGTATCGTAAGAGCCAATGTCAACAATCTATGTTTACCTAATGATTTTAATATTATTCTCATATAATTTGATCAGTGGTTTTTAGAAACAGATCTATACAAGTGATGCAGGTACAAAACTGAGAGTCTGATAGAAGTGAAGGATTCTTAGGGACAGAATCTCTGGGCTGGGCCTTTAAATTCTGGTGTCATGATAAAGAAGAGTGATCTGACTTTACATTATTCAAGCAAACAGAAAATGTCAGTGAAGAAAAAGCTTTTTATCTGTGATAAAATAATTTATGTGAGAATGAGTTGAATGAACATGCAAAAAGAAGAATTGCTCATCTGTTGGGTTGTTTCAGCTGTATTGATTCATGAATAAAGTCTGTGCCATTTTAGAAGTTGATCAAACAGATTTAGTTCCAGTGTTCATATCACCTCTAAGTATGGAGCTGAGAGAATGTTACGTGGGTATTCAAAAAAGGAGCTGCTTCATGAAGTCTTAATTGCCTATTTTGGTGGGTACTAATCACTGCATACTGGGAACATTCCACAAAACCTGGCATTGTGGATGCACTGACCCAGTCGCTAGCAATCACGACTAAGCTATTATCAAAATAACTCAGATTCTTAGGTTTGGTTTGTTAGTTCTAACTTTACTTTTGCATGTGTGACATTCAAAGCCACAGGGGCAACCCCTGACTAATAAAAATGCTCATTTCATTCGACAGATAAGTCAAAATGAAACACAGGCTAACCAGAGCTGACATCTACCAAATTTCACTACTTCACCAAATCCTTGCAGTGTTTAACATTAGCATGAGGCGCTAGATTAATCAAACGGATGCGATAAAAATTAAAACACGTGTCCTGATTAGTTTGAACTGTGTAAACTAGACTGTAATCTGTCTGTAATAATCAGTCTGAAATTAAAAAAAAAGACTGAAATGTGTGTAACAAAGTGTTAGATCACTAGCATAAATATATGATCTACTGTTTCATATCTCTTTAGCATTACTTCGGTGTGTTATATGTTAAGTGTGCTGTAATTTGTTTCCATTGTAGGCTGAAAGTTTGTCTACTCAGTCAGATTTTTCCTCTGACTCTAAGGAAGGTTACTTACCATAAATAGGCAGTTATCAGTGTCTGCATATCTAAAGCCTGTTCTATTTCCTGACTGAGAGTGGAAAACTATTTATCATATAATATCCAGCTTGTGTTCTCATTGCTGTAGGCCAGTTATTTCCAATACCATTTGTATAGCAATTCATTACTAAACTGTGATGCAACTGAGTCATGTGTATTTTTTGATAAACTCAACAGTGTCCCTAAATGCGGAATAAAGTTTGACTTTTTAACACTGCATAGCAATAAAGTGTCAAGTGACTATTCCGTCATATGTGAACAAACCACAGCACACAGTGTGAACAGCACAAAATTCTTCTTCTCCATTTAACCCGTTCAGCAAGTGAAGCAGCGGGCAGCCATGAACACAGCGCCCGGGGAGCAGTGTGTGGGGACGGTATCTTGCTCAAGGGTACCTCAGTGTTGCCACAAATAGTCTTGAGATTCAAACCCAGCTCAGAGTGAACGCCTCAAGCACTAGGCCACCAGCTGCCTCATTCTGAGTAAAGCTACACAATTCAGTGCTATTTAAATACAGAGTAGTGACAATTTTGACATCTGTTACGTGTTAATGGCAGGATTAACTTAAGTCATTTAAAGGGAATCGTAATACATGTTTATTTTACAGTTTTGCCAAATGTACACTAGAGCAGTGTCATGCCAATTAGACGTCTCACCTTATTTTTTAACCATTTACAGGAATCGACACCTCAAAAACATCAGCTATGAAAACATTGAGTTTCCAGTAAGTGTACAGGTGCTGAACTGTCAGGCAATGATCAGTCATAAAATACAGTACTAACAGCATAATACTGCAGTCACTAGTCACTAGTATTTTCACTAGTCATTAAAACTAGATAGTGATCAAATGTTTTTTAATAATAACTACAGGATTAGCTAGTTAGCAGAAACACACAACATCATCACAGTTAGAACATGAAAAATCCTTTGAAATATATTGTGGGGTAAAAATAACAGAACTGTTGGTGAATAAGTAAAAGCAAATGGCAAAGAATGCTGGAAAGCTCCATTATTTAAGAATAAGCTTCTCAAGACTTCCAGTCACTTGATTCTTTGACAAGAAGCTGGACTTCTTCTAATACTTTGATTACCAATTGATTTTTCTCCTTTCGTTGTATTTTTCTTCTACCCCAGTATTCTACCCCTAGAACTCCACCAATCACATTAAGCCACATGTACGCAGCTTCACTGCAACTTTTCGATTGGCTGCTAACACCGCATTGTGCATCTCAACATGAAGCAGAATGCTAATCAAGTCCACAAGACTTCCAGACACTACTGTAGGATTTATATCCATGCAGTATTCATGAAGAGATGTGTCTTAAGGTCACACGGAAAAGTGTACAGTCACAAAGATGAAGAACAGGGTCAATCAACTGTCTCTAGCATTCTACTTCACGCGTGTTGAGCTGTATAATAATGCTATACAACAGCAGTTTGAAAAGATGCAGTGATTCTACATATGTGGTCTCATGTGACTGAAGGAGTCCTAGCTTCCAGGTAAAACTGGATTTTGGGACTTTGGAGAAAATAGGAAAAAAACAAGAGGTAGCAAGGAACAGTTGAGGATTCTCTCGACTGAAACCGGTGAATCTGGGAGCTTGTCGTTGTAGTAAATGCTGAAGCAGATTTTGATTCATATTCATATATTTTACATGTCCACTGTAGGACTGTAAACATGATGCTTCAACATATTTCAGAAAAATCAGTCTTAGTATAATGTGTAGAACTCACATCCAGGCACACAATTTATGTGTAAAGGAAATTAATTGTGTCTATTCTGTCTCCCTGAAGAGGCAACATTATATGAGTTGCACATTTATACACAAACTCAAGAGACAAAATAGTGTCTGACAGGAGTTTCATGTAAAGGGGGCAGTAAAGCTGTCAGCGCTGACTGATCCTGTTTTTGTGGGAAGCTGAACTCATAAATAAGAGAGTCATCAGTGCAGGCTGGTTTAACAACTATGTCCTCAACTCTCTCCTTCTGTCTCTGTCTATGTCTGTGTGTGTGCATGTGTTTTTAAAGAGTGTCCAAAACCAGAAAATAAAATGTAGCTAACTCCAACAATTCATTCTGACAACATTTCAAAACATTTTAAAACAAGTTAAAAGGGATTGTTATATACAGGCAGGTACGTGCTGTGTAATGAATAGAATCTCATATCCTGGCATGTGTGTGTTAATGTGTGTGGAGAGAGACAGGGAGAGAGATTAGATCTGGCACAGAAGCCAAGCATCACTGGCACTGTACGAAACAAAACAGTAACAGTAAAATGTGAATATAAATAAGCAGAGTCAATAAGCAGAAAGGTCTTGGTGCTGCAAACAAAGGAACGCTGTGTTTGTTTGTTTTGTTTCCAGTTATGCCTCTGTCACGTCATTACAAGAGAGAAACCCGTTTAGATGCTGACCTAGTTTTTATCTAGGGTGCTATTATTACATACCTTCCAACAAAGTTAACCAGGAACAGGGATAAAAACCAACTTGACAGACTTGATGTCAATGTTCTTAATATTTTGTGATGGTTCTGTAAGCCTTCGAAAAAGCCCTCACAAATCTGTTTTTGAAACATGATTCCATTGGGGAACAAATATAGTTCAATGGCATCATTTAAAGAACCATGTGTGGCACCAACACTCAACGCATTTCAGTGATTGGTAAGGTTCTTTGGGGACCCAAAGGAGGTTCTTCTATAGCACCATTCTAAACAAAGACTTTCAGCAGCGTAATCTTCAACAGTGCAGTTCTAATTGCCATTAAGTTGCTTTTAAAAATCACATGTAAATGCCAAGGCATCATCCTGCACCTCCACAATGGTCAAATATGGATTAAAGGGCAACCAAGGCCAGCAGCAGTGTGTATGTGTGTGTGTGTGTGTGTGTGTGTGTGTGTGTGTGTGTGTGTGTGTTCATCTGAGTGGAGACGCTGACGCCCCCACTTTGCACCAGAGGCCAGGGAATCAATGCTCTAATGGCTACTTTACAGTCCAGCAGGCTGCGTGTCTGTATCAGACTCAAACAGAAGCCTTCCTATTGGGATCTAAATCAGCAGCTGCTCGGGCTGAGGAGCGTAATTAATGAAGCCGCATCATCAGCACTTACATCCCCCCGCAGATTTTAACACAGGCCTCATAAAGGGAGCTGCAGGTAACGGCAGGAGGAATTAACGGCATATTAGCGTGGGCTGCCTCCCCTAATGAGCACACACCGCTCCACTCGGACTCCAAAATGGTCTCAAATCTTTCCTTTAGCCATACCATTTTGTACGCCTGGAAACTCTTGCGGTAATAAATGCAAACCCACAGGAGGATTTTTTAGGACAGTGTGTATCTAAAGGCAAAGCACCTAATCAACTTAGTAACTGCACCCTCGCTAGCCATTTTAGAGGTGTTCTTGTATCTAAAAAAATTAACAATTTATTATCTTCATGTAAAATCCCTTATCCCTCTCATGCATAATACATGCCATTTGTGGCATATTTTAGGCTACAGTCCATTTTTGGTACAACTTTTGGCATGTACTGTAAATTGTCCTCGGCATTTGAGTAGGTTTATGCATCAAAACAGTCGTCCTCAATTTAAACATATTTAACATATTTACCAACCTCCATTTGTCCCTAATTAAACAGGGGCTGTTTTTGTTACTATTGATAAATGTAAAGGATCCATTTTATGAGTGACTGCCTTATATGGTGCCTTGTTCAAAACACAGGAAGGAAACAATGATCATAACACCAACAGGAATGAGAGGAACTACACCGCAGGCTGAATATGCAAATGGGTGAAAGATGGAATAGGACAGTATGAAACTTTAATCATTTCTACATACTACAACAAAGTATTTTATTTAAGAAGTCAAGTAAATTTCAGTTTTCTAAGATATAGGAATCTTAATTCAAGGCGTGAACGTTCTACTGAAAACCAAAAACACACAAATGAAGATGCTGATAATAGTTCTGCCCGAGGCACACATGCTCACTTGTACATGTACACACATACAAAACATGCATGGCCACATTGCTTCCCACTTAACACAAATCCCACTCATGATGTTGAATCCGTTTCTGCTCTGTTCTTTTAAGAGGGGAGAGATCACTATAAATCTTTAGCTCAGCTAATATGGCCAAGGACAGTTGCCTGTGCATCTCCAGATCCAGATTTACCGCGCTCCAGTGTGTGGATATAATCATGCTGCTGGGTGCTGAGACAGCGCTGCTCCTAACGATCTCATTCAACTTAAAAAGTCATTACAGGTTATACGACAGGAGGTGCAGAGGAATAATCACTGGTCCATCTTTATTGAGAAGGCAGGCGGGTGTTGGCTGCGGAAGCTGGGGATTTAGGCCGAGAAAGGACAATAAAGGGACCCATGTGCAGTACTAAGTAGTAATGAGAGTGTATTTTCTCTGAGGTCCCTTTGGTTCAGCTTTCAGCTGTCTTGTACATAACCATTATGAGAGTTAATCATTCTGCAGTATCAGATCAATACAGAAGTTTTGTCTGTACCACATGACGTATAAAACCTATCAAGACAGTAATTGTAGCACAAACATTCCTCAGGCTTTCTTATGAGCAATCCATTAAGTAAATAATCCCCATAATGATGGAACTTATTCTCAGTTACCTCTGTTACAGATATGAAAGCTATATAGAAATCCAGGCATGGAACAGCAGATAAAAATCAATATTATACAAATTGGACTGTATGTCATGTTCGTTTTCCTCCCGGTGGTGTAAATGTAGCCAGTCAGCACAAAAGAGATGCACGCAGTCAACAAACGACAGAAAATTATTTATTCAAAGGTAAGTCAAATGCCCTCTATGACATCAAATACTGGGAAAAAATAGGTTGACACTAAAAGACAGGTGAAGCTATCACATGTCACGTTCATACAGGAGAAAAAAATGTATCGATTAGGAACGGCTAAATATAAGACAAGATGACAGAGCCCTTCGTTCAACTGGAGAACAGTTTGATATGATTGTCGTCATGCTCCAGTCCTAAAAGCAGTAAGAGAAAAGATTAGAAACATCAAAAGCAATTTATAGCACGGAGGAGGGGGGGAAACGTAATGCAACTCATGCACTTCATGGAGAAAGATTGCATAGCTGTATAAAACATGTCTTCTTGACTATGATGCCAGTGCTGTGCTTTTAGCCCTCTTTTTTCGCCCTTTCCATACTCTACACGTTTACTCCTGTTCTTCTTCCCTTCTATCTGCCGTCAAACTCTGTCCATCTCTACACCACGTTTCACAATCCTGGATGAGAAGAGACATCAGGAGGGGAGTCTGTCTGAAACATGTCTAGTGGTGTCACACATTTCATGAGGCCAACAAAGACAGAACAATAAGACCATAGGAGCAGTCCACATTCCAGTCTTCCTCAAAGACCGCAGGGGTATATGGTACATACCCCACACAGATGCCAAGACTCCACTGTTCTTCTTGTGTTCCATTCTGAAAATTAGACCCAATGGTGGAACTTTTTCAGCTGGAAAAAGTCATGCAGTTTGTCAGTATACCTCTATGTAAAATGTGCTTCCTTGGACAAAAAGAAAAAGAAAAGGCAAATACAGAGCCAAAGAGATCCAAACACCTGTTTCCTCAAAAGGTGAGCGCTGTTTTAGAAGGACCAGGTGAAAACTCCTCAGAGCTGTAGAGGACAGGCACTACTATGGTCTCTATGTTTCCAAGGTTTTCCAAGTTGCAGTCCGGAACTTGAATGGAGCTCAACTGAATAGTCTCTCTTGAAGTAGAAAGCCCTCTTAGATTCGTATATGGAAAGTGCTGCATGAGAGAAAATGGGGGGAGGGGTAAACAAAAAACTTCATTAGGACAAAAAATAAAATTACTTTAATTTATTCACCAACTTGGCACAGCTATGGCATGTCTTGGTCTAAAAAACAGAACCCTACAGAAGGAACAGAGGCAATAACACACAAAAAAGGAACAAATCTGTCACATTCAGATTTATAGCCTGGCAGTAGTCCACCATTAACACTGTCTGAATGCACAGAAGACTTCCATTGCCCATATGTCTGTCTGCTAGAACAATGAGATATAAAAACAAATGGAAAATGGAAAAGAACCAGGAAGGGGAACAGATGACTTTTAAATATATTTTATTTCTGCATGGAGAATTACACTTGAAATAAGTGCAATTACTTGTAAAATACTAAACGTCTGCTATACTGTATTTCAATTACAACAAGTCCCTGGCCGTTCATTTTGGATGCTAAACTTGTCCTTTCCTGATACAAAATTGGTTTATATATAATTCATATGCAAAAACATCAAATAAATAAGCAAAAACGCTAACATTTATTTTTCCTTCATAACATTACATCAAAGCAATTAGACAAGACAATGTAGGTTTCTCCTGCATTACTCTGGAGTGTGTAATACATTATTTTCCCCTCATCCTTGAATACCCATTAACCACGATGAATGTGTCTGTGTAGCTGGATTCAGTAAGAGCTTTTGCTGAAGCACCCTCGCACAACGTCTGAGCCATTTTGCACGCTCCATTGTGCTGTACTTCACGAGATGTGGCAGATTGATTCTCCAGAATGTTCCCTGTATGTGTGGTGCTCTCTTTCTGTCCCACACTCTTTACTGCCAAAGCCCACCACATGGCTTTCTTTCCTTAATGACATTTTAACTGAGAAATTTATCACAAACTACTTAAACAGAGCAGATCAATGATAAGGCAGCACTGCACTATGTGACTGCGAGTGTCTAACCTACATCCCTGCACAACTCAGAGCTGGAATTAACCCCAATCAGACTAACATTTACCCAGAGGAAAGGAAAATTCAAAATGAGATCGTCCCGCCTATTTCCCCAAGACATAACTGAGCTAAGTTTAACAACAGTAGGAGATTTTGGCAATTTTCTCATACTTCTTAAATTCAGCTCCTGAGACAGAGGCTTCCTCTAATCTCAGCCTTTAAAGTCTTAAAATGCTCTTTATTTTCTCCCACTGCTCTGCTTTTCATTTTTCTCAAATCATCCAAAAGAAAACACGAATGTCTTATAAATGAGTACAATACCTGAAATTTCAAGTGTCAGCTTCAAAAGTTAAACAGTTTTAAGATTCAGTAGGTTTGTAGAGATAAGAAAACAGAGGAGCTAAGGTTCAATTTTTACTTCTCCTAAGTGGAGTGTGGAGTTAGGAGAGACAAATCAGACTTCATAATCTCCAAATAAGAAGATCATTTATTTCTAATGAGATGAAGAAAGGATCTTCCTCTAGATGTGAGTTTGAATTGCAGGTTAGAATTAAAGCTCAGGACAACTGGCTGATTTCTCAGAATAAAATATGCAGTCATTTAAAATAATACCACACTGACTTTCTCTGTTGAAAAGTATAAAAAACAAGAATGTGGTACATGTTTCAAATACAAATTTGGCAGGACACAGTAAAGTCCCTGCTGTCGGACTAACTCTTCCATTGAAAAAAGTCACATTTTAGCTTTAAAGGGCCAATAACTTGCATCCCCAGAAGCCCAATTTTAAGATTTTGTGGGTCAAAATTCATTTTTATCTGACTTTTCCCAACCTCTTCTACCAAAAAAATATGTGTGATATTAAAAACAATTAATATGGAATGAATGGAGTGAAAAGTATGATCTGAAACTTTTTTTCCATTCATCGGTTTAAAATCTAATTAATTTGACTCTAGTAATTATCTTGTATATCAGGGACATAGAGAGGGCTTTTTTTGCACCAATCTAAATTGCAGAGCACATCGGCCTTCTGTCACTCTCCTTCCCTTTGTGGCAGTGAGGCGCAGCTGTGTAGTCCCAACAGCTTGTAAATGTTGAGCAGAGAAGCGGCTGCCCCATAAAATGCATTGGAAAGCTTCACAGTCAAATTACAGTAGGAGGCGCACAGTTCAGAGGGTGCAAGCAAGCTAAGCTAGCACCAAAGATTCAGCACATAGCGGCTGATTAAAGTGGGATGACTCCATGTTCCACTGTATTAGCAAAATATGCTAGATACAAACACAGACATAAGATTTTGTAAAATGTTTTAAACAATTTACATTATCACTGATCTGTCCCTAGCTATTTCAATAGGCACATAGAAAGTAATTACAGGGCATGAATACACAGGAAAATATTTTATGCTCTCATGATTGCTTGCTAGCAAACAGCATGCTTAATCAATGTAAGCTATTCTCATTAGAGCTCTTCATTGTTTTCTACTTTTAATTTGAAAATGGCAGCTGCCCTTTAGCCTATATTGCATGAACAGTTCATGACAAATGCGGCAAAGGAAATTTTGAAAAGTCATTTGCAAGTCTTCAAAGATTTTCCATTGTCAGTGGTTATATGCTAATGATGTTATCTTCATCTGGGTACTGGCAGTCTCTACAACTAATACATTCTTCACAACCACAGAGATGAAAATCTACAAGGGGCCCCCTGCTGGACACAACCGTTTTTATAATAAAGGCTTAATAAACAAACAGCCAGACCATGTATTTTAACATTTTTGACAAAGACCAGTGTTGGGCAAGCTACTTAGAAAATGTAGTGAGCTAAGCTATCAGTTACTCTACATTGAATTAAGCTTAACT
>JBBPDE010000128.1:7806557-7817945 GCA_037974605.1 Nannopetersius ansorgii
GAGAGAGAGAGAGAGAGAGAGAGAGAGAGAGAGAGAGAGAGAACTTAATTTGCTTGTTTTTGGTCCAACCTATTATGCTAGAATTGGTTTAAACTAGTTCTTTGACTTTAAATTATTGTTTGTTTAGGTCTTAAAGATATGTCAAATATACCTTACTGTAACGAACAGTGTAACGGTTCTAAAAAGCTCTGAGTAATGTGGGATATATATTTGAAGCACAACAAATTTGGTTCGTTTGGGTATGAATGCCACAACACCATTTGGAAATCCCTTGAGTGTAGGCAACACAATTCATTCTTACTTGTTTGACTGAACTGAATTTGGCTCATTTAATGAGTGAGATAATTGGGATAATTACATTTTGTCAATGTAAATACGCACACTTTAAGAATGAGCGAGTTCAGTTGATTTAAAAATGATTCGTTTTCCTAACATTTGTGAGAGCCTGAAAAACTGACTGAAACGATAACTGACCAACTCTAAATTGCTATGTTTGTAACACAATGATGCAATTTTATACACTTTTCTCATACAGAAAACTAAAAAGAGTTCCAACAGAAACAGCTATATTGTAGAAACCTCTATAACGAGTTCATAATGAATGAATGTCTTTTTAAAGTCTATATGTGCTAAGATATGGCACAATCAATAGCGGTGACACAACCGACAGAGCAAAGAAGAAGGAAAGGACAGCTAAGTCAATAACAGCATTGTCCAACAAAGCAATCGAAAAGCGTTATGTTTGCTCTTGGGCTTGTCTTGCCACAGTAATCAAGTACTGCTACGTACTGTTACAACTAACAGGGATGCACAGTTATACTGAAATCATTTTAGTTTCAGCAGAGGACTGCTTAAACTATTATTTCTGATTTTTTTTACTTTGGAAGGGCAGGATGTTTAAGGCTAAAATGTTTGTCCTTTATTCATTTTACTGCATTTTAAAGAAACAAATTTCTCCATTTTATAAGCGTTTATGTGTCAGTATTTGTAGAGGCTTATATGAAAAATATCACACACTGTATTTGGCCTGTAACTCCCATAGCCATGTATAACTATAATCAACTATTGCTAAGTAAATGTAATGGACGTGATATTATACAGATAATATAACATTATTGGAGCCGGCAGATAAAATAATAAGAAAACATAACACTCTTTTATTGTTTTACCTCCCAGTTAGGCTGTTGTTTACTAATGTTAGACCTTGATACATTTTACAGCTAATAATTTCACAAGAGACAAAGACGGCACTGATTAGAAAAAGCTAACCAAATAACCATGCACTGACGTTTCCTAAATATGTATCAGGAAGACACACATCTTCATAAGCCGCGATTAACGTGTCAAACAGGTGTAAACTCAGCTGCTATTGATATGGTATTCGTTTATGAGCTTATTCATCTTTACACTATCTCAGCAATTCATCCTGTACATTCTCTAGCTCATTTTAATCAGGACAAATCTGCTGTTAGCAAACATTTTTACAAGTGAACAGCTTGATGAAGAAAACAATGCCCTACTATAAACCACCCATTTCGATTCATACCCTAAATGGGATTCCACAACTCAGTTTCCTTCCATTTGCATACAGTCCAAGTACTGTCTAGTACAAAACATGCTGTTGGCAATATATTCATTCCTGACAATGAAGCGCCTAATTACAAAATATCCACGCCACCGTGAAGGAAGCGCACCAATAGCAACAACACAGATCTGGAAAGCAGCCACCAATCCCAATGGAGCCTGGCAGAGAAAGTGAAGGATTAGTTCTACTTGCCCTAGACTCCAACGGTCTTGCTAATAAATCTGGGATCTATCTGAATGGAAAGTCATCAATACAGCTGAACTGGCTGAGTCCCGAAAGCTGTGCTGCGATTTGGACAGAAACCCTGCAGCCACAGAAAAAGCTTTAGGCACAGAGAAGGCTGTGCAGACACACTGTGGACATTTGTGCAGTTGCAATGACACGGTAGTGTGTAACCGAGACAATATCATGTTAGTGGTTCAGCCAATTACACGCTTTGCTGCCTGCTACCTGGCCAGCTCTGGCAGGAGATTTCAATATAGGGACACATAAAGGAAAAAAAAACAAAACAAATAACATTACTCTCTTGCTGAAAGGGTAGGCTATAAATTCTGTCTGGCCGGGATGTAATCTCACTGTTCCTTTTTAACCAGGCGAGTTATCCTCAGTCTAGAACAAAATGTATTCCTGAAGACGTTCTTAGGTGCTGCGTAAGGCAAAATTCTACTGCGTTGTTGAACATGTGAAAGCTTTAGGACGAAAGTGCTGAAATGTGATATTACTGAAATGTCATATTAAATAACATCAACCTGCCAGGGACTGCGGATGTAAATTAGCCTGATGGCTAAATCTGGTGCATTTCATGACTGTTGATTAATGTACACTGTCCCTTTAAAAAATAATAAATAAATAAATAAATAAACAAATAAACATGTACAAATAGGCTGATGAAGGAAAAGGAGGACAAAACCAAATAAATACAAATGAATACAATTCAAAAATGTAATTGAAAGCATTATGAGAAACACAACATGCTTTGTTTCTAAGGTAACGTGAACAATCTCACAAATATACTATGCCTTAAATATGCTATTAAATCTACTATTGAGGCTAAGCATAAAGCATACCTATAAAACAAAAGGCCTTTTGAATATAAGAAAACACCTAAACTGAGTAACTGTGGCAGGAAGAGCACACTATTACTTTAAGGACACGGAAAATAGGGTGACACAATAAATCTTCGTCAAAGCAACTGGAAATATAGCCATTTGATTAGAAAGGCTACCATGAGCAACTAGAAACGTAATGGACTTCTTGTTTTTCAGATTTCTAATTGCACTACAATTGTGTCCCGTGGATCAAAATGCACAACGGTGGCATGTTTTACCACATAATGTAAGACTACTTTGTGTAGTAAATATAAGATATCAAGCGACAAGGTTATGATATTAAGCATAATATCTCCACCACATTACTCATTTGTCATACACATAGGTAAGTTGCCAGTAAAGCACTTAAAATATACATTCTACAGTAATTTTACTATCATTTTTAACTCATAGTAAACCCAGTATGTCTTTAAAACAACACTCTGAATATTAAGCAGCACAGGAAGTGTAAAACTATAACTATAACACATTCGATAATACGATAGATTTTAAAGATGGCATGAGTACACTAGCATCAGGGCTTGTGACCCAGGGATCAAAAGACATGCTGCCTTGTTTTGTGGGGGTACAGATACCTCTACAGTTTACAGGTAAGTACAGCACGGCCTAAAATAAACAACTGATTCACTGAATCCAACTCTTAAACAACACTGTCTATAACACAAAACTACTGACACCAATCTACTAACACTCTCCACATACAGTATTACTGCAGCATTACACAACACACATCCTAATGATTCTCTGACAATACCTTATACACACTCTCCAGATAACTATAGCACTACACATATCACCAAACAATGGATATTGGTTGTCTACAGACACATTCACAAACTCCACCTCTTACACACTCTACAGATAACTACAAACCTACATATACCAGTCTACAGATTCACTGGCTGTACCTCTTATACACTTTACAGAGGACCCACTGATTCTCTGACAACTCGTCTTATACACTCTACAGATACCTACAGCATTACACACACCACAAACTTACCGATTCACTGACTGTACCTCGTATACAGTCTTCATATAACTGCAGCTCTACACACACCACCAACCTACCGATTCATTAACTCCACCTCTCACACACTCTTCAGATCCTTTTATTTATTTTTCTATTTAACCTTTATACAGATTTTTGGCAATTCTGGGACAGTTCATTTTGCAAGAACTCTTCTTTGCAAGAACTCTTCAAAAGCTGCAACGGCTCTCAGAATTCATAGCAAAACACAATAATACTAGAAAACTGTAATAATTATGTATTGCAGAATTACAGCAGTTGGTTCAGACAGTGTGCTACCTGCCTGAGATGTGTTTACACACACTTTATATTGACACTATAGCGGTGCGATCATGCATATTACTTACCGAAGGATTTCTTTGCGTGTAAAAAAGGTGCAGTCCTGCAAATATAAAGAAAAATATATATATTTATAAAATATAAAAATATGAACATTGTGCACAGACACAGTGTTTACATTTACAGTGCTTCAAAGAAACAATGATACATCAGTAGTTAAGCTGAGTTTTGCATCTATATTGCATTACTGCATACAAATGAACACATGGGTCGTTGTTACCTTAGAACATTTTGTCTGTGGACACGGCAGGGTTTAATGTTTCACTCAGGTGATGATGCCGTGTCTCAGAACTGCTATCTATCATGCTCATGTGATATGAGACCAGGCAGGGTATCAGGAGGCATGGAATGACTGTGTCTGTCTGCACACTATGAGGTCTTTCGCTCTACATTAACCACATAGCATTGCTGTACTCAGCTCTGAGGTTCCATTCTTACCTCATACCCACACAATGTAGCAGTGCCAACCTAAGCAGACAGTTTTATTAGCTAGTAATTTATTTCTCCTTTATGATGTTTACCCTGTTTTCTCCTGCACACTTGGGGAAAAAAAACAACATAAGACCCATCCCAGAAATCGCTGGAGATGCTTGGGAGAGAGCGGTTTCAGAATTTATGGCCATTAGCCCTTGAATATTGTTAATTGGTCATTAATTTGAAATATTGGGCCTTGAATCTGTGTGATGTGAGGTTTTTTTATTAGCGGCCTGGATGGATGACTGCAAGTTAAATTATTGCCAGAGACAGAACACAGCCCACATATCCAGTAATGATTACATGCTCAGAGAAGAAAATGGCTCTTTGGTAAAAGGCATCATTTCTCATCATTCTCCCATGGTAGGCGCGACAGAGAGAACACTGCTTTGTTGGTCTGTAAAATGTACAACTTTACCTCAATCTTGCATGTTGTATAACAGAACAGATTATGTAATCTGAGATTAAAAGAACACGAGCAGTTTTTTACTAAAACAGTCAAATGACCTCAAATGACTGTAAACCTTAATGCTGACAACAGCACTAAACTGAATTTCAAAACCACAGAGAGAAAACATGTAAACCATGCCAAAGAGAGCTGACTGGTTTGTGAAATGTGGGGAAAGTTAAAAGCTAAAAGTGTAAGAAACAATTTCATGTCATGACTTGGCTGATAAAGTAGGACTGCCAAAGCTCTTTCAGCCAAATGGTAAAGTACCATGAGCCTAAGGATTGCCTGAGGTTGATTACAAAGCATGAAGGACAGATGCAATTTACGTTGGCACTAGTTATTTCAGTACCTATGATTAGCTTGAGATGCTTCAGGATATACTTCAAGAAACACAAAGTCTACAAGAAAGTGAATTAACAAATGTAGTGTAAATAATAAGTGTAAACAATGTTTGTCGAATGTGTCGTTTACTGGATCAGCTAGATCATTTTAGCCCAATCATCTTCACAGCCCAATGAAAAGTTTTATTCTTCAAAGTAGGTGAAATTGTATATTGTATATATAAACAACATACAATGTATATGTATATATATATACATATATACACACACATACCCACACTGAATGGCATTTCAAGGGTTCCTTGAGGATTGACTTGACATGAATTATTAACTGAATGGCTTCTTAAAACCTTTAGCAGACCAAGATGATGTTCCTCCAGCCCACAACACAACAGATCATGGTTACAAAGAACAAAAGCCAGATCTTCTTGTATGGCCAGTGGAACTATATTCTCTTTCACAGTATATGTGTAGTCTAGTCATTGTTAAACACATAAACAAAGCCAAACAGAACCTAAAGCTAGAGGTAAACACTATATGTAATTACGCTACAGGTAAAGTTACCGTATGGTGTCATTTAACTCATTAGGAATTTTATTCAGCATAGATGAAGTTACTGTGCATTTGTTAAAATCCATCATTTTCCAACTAGACACACACATGAATTATAACAATGAATTCTACTCTAGATGCATAAGTATTACATCAGCAGTTAAGACTCCCATAATTTGCTGCTTATATTCTAAAGTCATGGCGTTAAGCTCTCATTCGTTTGCTTCTGGCAGATTGAGTTGCATATTAGTAGCTTCTTGTGCTGCAGGCAGTGATAAATGAACGAAATACCTTGAGTATTTCGTTGGGTCATTGAAGATTTTTCACAACCCCCCCACCCCCCCGTCCCCCCATTCAAATTATGTTTCCACCGCAGGGTGAACTCATTGGTTTTGTTGTCTTTGCCTGACCTTCATATAGACATTGCTTTATGTTCATTTTCAGTCTTGTTATTGAGAATGGCATGTACAGAATGATTAGAATAAATAAAGTAAATAATAACGACAGAAGATGACCTCACTAAGACAGGAGGTACACTATTAATAGTGTATTTTCTGTGCAGAATATGAAAAAACCTGTACAGATTTTTCTAGCTGTGAAAATTGATAATTACTCCACATTTGTGGATCAAAAATCACACTCTTTGAACATAGAAACTCATAGAAATTGCAGTGTATTTGGATGAATTTGCTTCGGTTTGTTTTGGAAAAAGTCCATAATATCTCCATTGTTTTTCCATTTTATTCATTCTCCAGCACATCCTTTAAAAGACAGGTACTTCAAGGGTTCCTCTGTGAAAGCAATGGTTTTATACAGATAATGATAAAAAAAAAAAAGATATATGTGAATGCTTTAATAACTTTTTGCATGGTTAAATAGATTGTATTGCATATGGCATTAAAAGAACATTAGCATTAGTAGTTATTTTATATCTCAAAAGGCTCTGTATCACTCCAGAAGGGGTTCTGCTCTGGTCACAAGTCACAGAACCTTTTTGATAGTACAGCAGATAAAAACTGGTTCTACACTGATCACATATTGTAAAAATGAACACTCTTATATTGCTATTTACCACAACGGCTCAGGTGTTAGTGATATATAAAACGCTTCTCCCTGGTTTGCAGTAATTTACATTCCTCTCGGAGGTGTATCATTGATCTTACTTGCTTACAGGCAATGGTAGATATTAAGAAAAGTCTCTTACCTGATAGGCGTCTAGCTGTTCATCAGTAAATATCGTTTGCTTATTACCCATCTTAGTCGAGTGATTTTCCTCTCGTACAGATGCATCACATTGGAAGTTGGAGGGCTCCTCTCTTTTCTAGGCATTTATGGCATTTACACGGTGTGGCCAGGCGAGAGAACTGTTCCCATGCATAGAATTTCACAGCGAGGACTCACTTATGGATGTTTGCAATGCAGATAAAGCTCTCCATAAATACTTGAGTGCAATGTGATCGACGTTCCTCGGCTACTCGAGTGTGGAGGGGTCAGGAACAGCCCAAGAGCCTCGGGGACAGAGCTCACTCCCTCCCGTTTCAGCACCCACTGCTGTTCACAGCCACCAGCACGGCCAGCTCCAGAAAAGGTAACAGAAAAAAAACTGCAGGACAAGAACATTCAACAGTGCCGCCACTATGGGGCGCAGGACTGAAGCGTGGGACACACACAGTATGAACAAAAGTATTGGGACACGCCTGTTTTCCAGTAAGGGAAATCTTGATGGTTTAGCATACCAATACATTTTAGACTTAGGGAAGTACCTTTTCTATTCCAGCATGACTGTACCCCAGGGCACAAAGCAAAGCCCCATAAAGACATGGTTGGATAAGTTTGATGTGGAAGAACTTGACTGGCCCTCACAGAGTCCTAAACGAATGGGCAGAAACATTCCAAAATTCTGTGGAATGGGTTTTGGTTATCATACTTTTTAGGATGTGTTTCGATTATCATACTTTCCTGTATGTGTATTATACAGCTGCAGAATCGTATATTTTACTGAGTATTTTTTCAGACATGTATAAGAAAGTGTTCGGGGAGCAATTCAGCCTCTACTTTAACGGGGTGGGTATCCATGACAACACCACTGTAACCAATGAGAGCAGCAACAGAAAGGAGGGCAGCTTCCGGGTGGACTGAATTTAAAGCAGTAAGGGTTTAAATAGGTAGTTTGGGCGAATAAGTGAATTTACATATATTTGTAAAGTTTTGGATGAGACAAATAACGTAAGTGAAATAAAACCCTCCAAAGGCAGCTACGTTAGCTGATACCGCCAGCAGAACAGAGCTACAGGCAGTAAGTCAGTCACCTGCACACATACACGCACACTCACACACACACACACTGCTGCTGCACCGACTCTGCATCTCTGGCACATGACAGTACGAAAACCTCCAGCTAGCCCCAAAGAGGAGCAGCCTCATGCACCTCGAATGATTTCGTGAATCTGGACAACCATGGACTCTAAGAGGGATAAAGAGCACGGTGAGTTGTTTGTACGTCTGACAGAATCGTGTGTTGTGAGGGTAGTCTGCACACGCTAGCTGAGGTGTTAGCCAGAGTCTTGTTTGTAGGACAATATGTCTATCTGATGTCCACCTCAACTGGGTGGGCTGTTCTGTCAATATAGTGTTTTACACTAGAGTGCAGCATATAAGCGTTACTCATTCCAACCCTTTCCTTTAACACAGCTTGTGCTTGTCGTATTATTGCTCTCCGCGGTTTGGGTTGGCTGTTATGGCCTGTCCCGGGGGGCCTCTGGTGCAAAACCAACTGTTGTTTACCAACTGTTGTTTACCCAAAAATGTGTCGTCTTTGCAGTGCTCCCGTTCTGTCATGCACAATAACCCGTGTGCTGCACAGCACTCCTCTCATTCCCCCCCTGTGGTGTCAAGCTCTATTTCCCTTGATCACAGTAATATCTACTTTTAATTTCACTGAAACATACATGGTTTCTAACGCTGGTTTCTAAATGTTCTGGGTTGGAAGCACACTTTGACTTCTAATATCAAACAACTGCGAAATAAATTAATGCAAATGTGCACATAACATCAGGCTATTCTCACAAGGACTCCTGGCCCATGCACTGTCCTCATTTCTGAATATTAATATTTAAAATATGTAAGAAGAACAGCTTTCATCTCCACTAATCCAGAACTGTATAGAGAGAATATATACAGAGTCAAGGGACCCAGTAACAGTAGATATGACAAGGCTTCACTGCACAGACAAGAGCTTGTGAAAACTGAAGAACTGAGTCTGTACTGCAACAATGAGTCACCGAAATACTGGGTATAGGGTTGTGTGAATGAAGTAGGATTTTTCAGCACCATGTACTCATGTGGTCTTTCTCTGTCTTGCAGAAACTGAGTGTGCAAAGATAACCACTGGGCTTCTGAAGTCCCGAACAGGGGAATTTGATTTGGAGTCTATTTTATTTCTCAAACTGAGAAGCTTAGGTAGGTATCATTCAGTTGTAGGAGTTCTAAATGAATTGCATAAGTTTGGTTCCTCTTGAGGCTTCTCCCTCCACCTTTAGGGAATTTCTCTTCGCCTCTGTCATCTTCCACTTGGGTGACTAGGGGCAGGAACCTGCATTCTGTAAAGCTGCGTTGTGACATTGTTTATAATAAAGCCCTATAGAAATAAAATTAATTGAACTGTTCCCTTATCTATTCTTTCTGGGTTTTTTTAGGAATTTATGATCTTGGATGTATTGGAGAATGTATAAACTTGGAGAGACTGGACCTCTCTGGGAATAATATCATAAACATTGCACCTCTGGCATCACTTAGACTACTTGTTGTACTCAACCTGTCTGCTAACAGGATTTCGAACTTGGGTAAGAGTCATTTCTAACTTGCAAGAATATTTTTTGGGGTAGGGAGATCATATCATTGTGATGGTGCAGTCACCTCCGTAATTATTGGAAACATTTAAAAAGTATGGATTGAAAAAAAATCTCACAATGAAAGTATCTGTTAACGGATGTACTTTTAGTCTATGAAACTTTTATTGAAAAACATAATATTTTTATTGTATTTTGAAATATGATGTGGCTGGTGGCTTAGTGGTTAGGGAGTTGCCCCTGTAATCAGAAGGTTGTGGGTTCAAATCTCAGGACTGCTGCTGTCACCACTGAGCTACCCTTGAGCAAGGTTCCGCCACATTGTGCTCTGCTGTGCTGTGTTCACACGTGAGAATAAGGGATAAAGCTTTCTTGTGACATGTCAGATAGTGTTGGCATGGAGGTGACATCTCAGGAGGTGAATTTGTGACCTCAAAATATCTCCAACAATGATCTTTTGCTTCTGGAAATATTTTTGTCTCTATAACCATTCCCTATTGTGTGAACAAAAGCAAAATATATGTATGTTGTTTTAAACATATCGTTGCTGTCGGGCGGAAACCTCGTAACTCCACTTTTGGTCTTTGTTGGATTTTTTCATAAATTGATACTGTTGGTCAGTCTCCACGTGGGTCTGTAGAAATTTAGAAATTATTAACTAATGAAAAGTGTTGAAAATAGCTTGGGATGTTTGATGACACAGTATTAATTTATTTAGAATATAAATCGTTTTTTCAGTTTCCTGAAAAATAGCCGTTTTGGACATACGAGGTTTCCGCCCGACAGCGACGATATGAATTATACTCTCTTCAGTCGATATGGGTGTTTTTGGATGTATAGCTGATTTTTATAGCCATTTCCGGATTTATGGAGCTCAGCATGATTTTGTCTCATTTTGTCTGTTTTCTCCATGCTGATGAATTTGGCCTTTTTGGGGGGAATTTGCTTTTTGTTGTGTCTTACATTTCATACTGATGATACAGAATATGACCAGTCATATGTTCCTGAATCAGTTATAAAAATGTCAGGTTTTGTTGTGTTAGACAGAATTTGCATTAATTAAAGAATGCCAATCATTTTGAAGTTGGCTATAAAAAATAAATATCAGTAAACAAACAAACTAAATCTCATGTTTGTAACCGTGAAATATATCCTTTTAGAACCCATTGCCAGCTGTGAAAGTCTACAGAGCCTCAATCTGGCTGGCAACCTTATATCCAGGTAATGATTGTGCTTCAAACTAAAAAGACTTATTTATTTTTTTGCCCCTGTATATAAATGTGTTGTTGTGTTTTGTCAAATCCACAGCACTGATAACCTCCATCATCTGAAATCTTTAAGAAAATTAGAGAGCATTAGACTGAAGGACAACACATACAATTACACAAATTCAGGTTAGTTTTCCACAGCACCGTTGCTGCGCTTTTCATTTACAAATGTTATTCTTTTCTTTAGCTCACATTTTAAACTTGACTCACTGATTTCTTTCAGTTTGCAAAAACTCCTCATACAGGAACATCATCCTTGAAATCTTTCCAAACATTAAAGTGTTAGATGGTAAGAGCCTTTTTCATATTTGGACTAGTGTTGTTCCGATTCCGATACTAGTATCGGAAATGCTGCCGATACCACCAAAAAATCTGGCATCGGTATCGGCGA
>JBBPDE010000128.1:7821869-7847943 GCA_037974605.1 Nannopetersius ansorgii
GAAAATGCTGTTAATAAAGCTGCGAGTACACATTGGATTTACGTTTATTATTATATTTTAAAGTTACCCCATTATTACATTTAAAAAATATCCCCATTTTTATGTGTATCATTTATTGGTATAAATACGTATATTTATTTATCTGCCACTCCTTAAAGGCCGGGCCGTGAAAATAGTTTCTGATATTAAACCGGTCCGTGACGAAATAATGGTTGGGGACCACTGCTGTAGATTGAATTCATGTTTCAATATTGCACTGTGACATCCAGCCCAGTAGGGGATGCAAGTCTAGAGAACCTGATGGTGGTAACCACCTTTCTACTCCACTTCCACCCTGCGTGGAATAGAAAGCTGGTGGTTCATAGGGTTGCCAGTGTGATGAAAATCCTCTCTTCTCAGGATTCAATCACATTCAGCAAGCTCAGGCTTATCTGTCAGCAAATCTTAGCATATCCCAGAAACTGTTTAATGTGTGATGAGATGAAAAAATATATTAAATTTAATTTGTGTTTAAGTACACACTTAAGCTTATTGAGTTACTGCATCTAAGGAAACAAATAGATATTCACAAATAGTAAGAAGTAAGTTTCTTTCTAGCAAGCAAGAAAGAAAGGTAGCTGTACTACACTTGGCTGAAGACATGACCCACAAACCCCAAAGTCAAGACACTGGATGGTGTATTAATGTGTGTCTATGAGCTATAGCTTCATACAAATATACAACCTATGAAATGTTAACCATTTAACAAACATTTTTACATTTTAATTTTATCTCAACATTTTCTCTATCTCAAGTAGCTCTCCAACAACTGTGAATCGGAGTTTTAAAAACAGTTTGGAACTGTTCTTCATGAGGAGCCCTAATGGAGAATTGTTGTTTTGAGAATTAGTTGGATAAGGTTATACAATGGAACACAATGTTAAATCCTTTTCAACATTGTGTTTCAAAAATCAATATATGCCTACTATTTTTCAGATAGTTAAATATAATAAAGAAAGAAAGCAAGTAAGCAAGCTTTAAAATTTACAGCTCTTACACGGGAAGACAATGACCCCTAAACCCCAAAGTCATCCCAGTACACTTGAAGGTGTATTAGTGCATGATATGGCAACCCTGAGAGCCTGCACTAACGCAGGGAAGGTTGAAGTGTTGAGCTGAGACGCCTGAAGCCGGACGAGCAGAGAGGATGGCTGGAAACGTGTGGAGGTCAACGGTAAGTAGTAACTTTAGAAACGGTTACAGACTTAAATTAGGGTGGATCACAAGCCTTATCCCCTGCTTAAATCAGAGACTCGGAGAAGGGTGTGAGAGGTTTCAGAATTTTAGGATGAGATGGAGGCTGTGGTTTGAGGCCGCTATCTGGTATGTGTCCTTCATGTTCTGATTACAGCGTCCTGAACCAGAACTGCTGAATCTGTTGAGCTCAGTTACCATTAACATATGATAAAAACACAAAAACCAAGTCTCTTATATGCTTTTGTGTTTTCTAGCTGTTCTAGATTCATAGCTAGCTGAAAGTCATGCCTGCTCATTCTGTCTGGATTAGCAAAGATGCTAACAGAAAAAAAATAGCTTACATATTTCACCTCTAAGTCAGAAACTGCATGAAGTAACACGAAGATCAGCCCTTTAGTTCACCTGTAGCTTTGGGATAATGCATCGTCCATGGGAGTAACACATGCTTGTAACGTTGTAACGTTGGTGAGATGGCAACAACGTAATATTTTCGCAACAACGTAATATTTCTGCATCCCATATCACAAAATTGGGTTTAGGTCAAATATTGGGGCAGTTGGTGCCCTAGTAGTTAGGGAGTTTACCCTGTCATCAGAAGATCATGGATTCAAATCCCAATGACACTACTGAGGTACCCTTGATCAAGGTAGCATCCTCACACTCTGCCTCCTGGGTGCTGTCCACTGCTTCATGGGTTAAATGCAGAGAAAGAATCTGTCATGTGGCGTGTTAACATATGACAAATAGTCATTAAATAAATACCTAAATAATGGTAATTATTGCTACCCAGTTCATATTTAGGTTTTCTCTACACTAATATTTCTTGTTTACATTCCTTTTCTATGATGGGTCTACATCTGTCAATCTTTACTGAGAAAACATATCATATTGCCCACTCCTACATGCCTTTTACAGATTTGTAAACTACTCGAGAGATATGGCATGTGGACAAAAGGAAAGAGAGATCCAAAAGAAGTAAGATCTTTAATTAGTTTGCTAGCTAGAGAAAATGAGTTTGCTTAGCCTAGTCATTACGTAGTGAGCAAGTCACCCCATAATTGTATGTACACTATGGACAAAAGTATTGGGACGTTGCATTCAGATACATAGACTTCAATATGGAGTTGGACACCCACCCCCCACCCCTTTGCAGCTATAACTGCTTGCACTCTTCTTCCACAAGATTTTTGCAGTGTTTCTATTGGAATGTATGCCCATTCATTCTGTAGAGCATGTATGAGACCAGCCACTGCTTGCACACTTCCAGTTCATCCCAAAGTGTTGAATGTGGTTGAGGTCAGGGTCTGTGAGGCCCAGTCAAGTTCTCCCACACCAAACTCCTCCAATCATGTCTTTATGGAGCTTGCTATGTACTCTGGGGCACAGTCATGCTGGAATGGTTCTTCCTCAAACTGTGTCACCAAAGTTGAAAGCATGGCATTGCCCAAAATGTCTTGGTATGCTGAAGCATTATGATTGCCCTTCACTGAAAGTAAGGGGCCTAGCTCAAACCTTCAAAAACAGGGTCCCAATACTTTTGTCCATACAGTGTATATATTGTGAAAATCTGAAAGTGGGCATTTGATGGTCAGGTTACAGCTTAATTTGCCAAAATAGAGTCTTACCGGTTATATAAAAATGTTCAGGAACATTAGATAAGATCAAATCTAGACCCAGACTTATCTGCACCCACACATAAAGTGAGGCAAAGTTTATTACTGATTATGAAAGACCAGTAATTCAGGTAGGCAATAGTTAGTACATTCATTTGACTGGAATTTTATTAAGGCCTGTTCTTAAAATCAGTAAAGACGAGCAAGCAACACAGAATAACTCTTTCCTGTGGAACTGCATGCTACTATAACATTTTTTGGACTGATGGCCTATTAAGGCAGCTGAACATCAAAGACCTAAACTGACACGTGACCTGTCAAAGCACTTGTTTTAATTTTACTGTCTGTAACCTTTGCCTTCGCAGTCCTAAAGCACCCCTCTTCATTGTTAATGCATGTTGGTGATTGTTCTCTAAGCCAGTGAATGTCCCTCACAGTTGTGTTCTTTACTTTAAGGGTTTGGCTCTGAGATCTTGGTGCTTACCAGTGATATACCAGAGTATATCATTAAGCCATAATAATATGGACCAATGCCTGTACATAGCAATATTCATCCATTTGGCCCCTGTGCCCAGGATTTTTGAAGCCACTCTCCCCATACCTTTACACCAGGAATTAATCCTACTTCTAATAAATGTTTGCTGGTGGACTGTATGGGTCATAAGTAGACATGTTCTGTAGGATTAATCCTTGGATTTTAATTTTTATTTCAATTTTACTCCTGCATGCATCATGCTCTCTTACTTGGACTTGGATGAAAAAAGTGGTAAATCCCCTCAGTCCAGTTCATGCTTGCTATTGAGAAACTTTGCTATTAGCTGGGGTTTCCACAGTTGGTCACCAGCCATGCACACCAGGGTGTGTCAGTGCTTATCTATGTCCCCTAGTTACTTTTAGGAGGCTCATGTTGGGCTTTATCACTGCTTAAAACTCAGGATTATGTACTCTTTACAGCCATATTGTTCCCACAAGCCAGCAAGAGAGTGATTGTGATAAGAGGGTTGCAGTCCAAGCCTTTGTTGATAATTGGCTGTATTGCTCAAATGATAATACTTGTTTCTCTAGAAGCCTTAAACAGAATACTCCATCTATTTGGTGACCATTTTCTTCTCATTAGTGACAGCAAGAAACATAATGCAATCTAAATGCAGCAACAGACAAAGGTTAATATTGCCCTGCAGTGTGTTTATTGGTGGAGTTAGGAATCTTATGCATTTCTTTGGGTGGGTCCAGAGTGTTGACAGGGTGTTGCTCTCCTTGAAAAAGTATGCAGACTTACTGCAGGAACATGACTGAGTGTGCTCTCACAGTTTAGGAAGTAATCACTGGCTTGTCTAGTCATGCACCGGTCTTGCCCTGATACTGAATCCCATATAATACATTTGTAATCACCACGGCACATTAATCACAGTATTATAAGTATTAGACTGTATTATATTGTCAGGACCCCTTTGTGTACACAGACTGGTTCCTGTGCAAATGTCACATTTTTTTCTTTTGTTCTGCTCTTTTCTTCAGGTTTCCCGTGTTATGGGTGCTGTAAAAAGCCAAACACAGCCTAGAACATTTTCCAGAGGAGTAAGTAAAAAAAAAAAAAAAAAAAGACCATAATTAGAGGTCTATATTTCCACATAAATGCAAAATGCTCATTCATAAGAGCTCATATTTTCCACAATTGGTTCATGTTTATATTGGAATTTTAAAAGAGAAGTTAGTAGATGCAGATTGCCCCAAATCATCCATGTTTCATTTTAAACCGTTTATCACAGTAATGATTAAAAACATTTCACAATGCGTCTGAAAGAAGGTTTGAGTAGTCTACAGTGTTGTCATGGATACAGCACTTAGTAGTTCCTGTCGTGAGAGTAGTCTGCTTCCTCACAGTTGCGGTCTTCTACGTACCAGAGACAAATAAAAATACAATACAATTCAATACAATTTCAAATCAGAAAGACCAAGTGAAGCTAACTAACAGTTTATGGTTGACCAATAATCATTTGATGATATTTCTGTGTGAGTAAATGTTGCGATTGAAATGGGTAACTTATATTTGTTAAATACTGAGATGCTGTGTGTTTTGAAAGCCTTATACTTCTTTTTGCTTTCCAGATGCAAACTGTAACAATAATTCCAGGGGATGGAATTGGTCCGGAGATCTCCAGTGCTGTCATAAAGATATTTGAGGCGGCAAAAGTAAGAGTTGGAAGGAAACCTCTATTTCCTAATCGGCTTTTTAAGAAGGACATGTGTCTGTGCTGTAGTTTGGAAGACCAAAACAGTGTCTTTGTTTGGAATGTTTGGCTGTCACATGATTACACGTATTAATTCAGACATTGCTGTATTAAAAACGTCCTAATTTTTCAAAAGTACAAAACTCCCCATAACTCAGCAATATTCTAGTTATTGCAGGTGTCTGTTAGCAGACATGGCTGAACTAGAAGTTGACTTTCTCCTCCAAGCATGTTGAGATATTCGATGATGTAATCTTAACGTGACTTGGAGGAAGCACACGCTTCCCTTCACCCTCCATGTGCTGGTGATATGAGTGTTTGAGGGGTCCTAGCTAGTGGGTAAAACTGGGAAAGACTACTCTGTGGAGTCAATTAGAGAAAAATCTAAAAATATACTTTTTTTTTTTCTTTTTCATCTGCAGGTTCCCATTCAGTGGGAGGAGAGAAACGTCACAGCCATCAAAGGACCCGGAGGCAAATGGATGATCCCACCAGAGGCCAAAGAATCAATGGACAGAAGCAAAATAGGATTAAAGGGTACATGCACTCACCTTCTTGTACATTATGTTGTTTCCATAATGTATTTTGCATTGTTGTTCGTAACTTGATTACTAATGCTTAGGACCTCTGAAGACCCCAATTGCTGCTGGCCATCCCTCCATGAACCTGCTGCTTAGGAAGACCTTTGACCTGTATGCCAATGTGCGTCCATGTGTGTCCATTGAGGGCTATAAGACCCCTTACACAGATGTGGACCTTGTCACCATCCGAGAAAACACTGAGGGAGAGTACAGTGGAATTGAACATGTGGTAGGCAACTATTAACCTCAAAGATTAACCTCACAGATTTGTAGCAGATCCATCCAAAACATTACAATAAATGCAGAAAACAGCTCATTGTGATTTAATGTAAGCTAATGCTTAGTAGATGCAGTTTTCTTCCAATACCTGCTTAAATCGGATGTGCTGGTGGTAGAATTTGACAGGTATGCTGTGGTGCCATTCCAGTGGAAAGAAAGTTCGTTTTTGCTATATTGGTATATTTGTATTTGTTAAAGGCAAGAAAAAAAACTTGCTGCTAAGATAAATACATGTTAGAAAGTGTTTTAGTAAGATGTTGGGCCAGCACAAACCGCTATAAAAGTTTAATTGCGGCTTGATTTAGATTTTAAAAGGCAACACATCAGTCCAAGATCTCCTATAGCTGTTTAGTTCTCAGATATATTGACTAGGAAAGTCTGGCATATGATTTAAACCATGCCTGAAAATTGCCCCCCTAAGAATAGGCTGACCTTTCACTGTAAGGGTCAAGTATTCAGACCTGTACTCTTCTCCTAGTGTATGCTACACATGTACATGTGGAGAACATGGTGAAGGAGGATACATCTGACCATATCACTTTGTCCTCTGTACATCAGTGTTGGTGGTGATTTTATATCACCTAACTGTGTTATGCACCCTATTATAATATCCCTCACTGTGGTTGTGAATGGACTGTTCTTTCTGACACATCCTTCATTAACCGTCTCAGTCACCTGAAGAACAGAGGCGGTTCTGTTTTTCTTAACATAGCACACTAATGTGTGTGCTTTTGGCCCATAAATCTACATGTAGATGTCACTGTTGTTCTTAAAACACTAGTCAGTTAGTCACTTGAATTGTTTCCCCTTGACAGCTTTTTTAATATATATATATATATATATATGTGTGTGTCACAGAGCATGGCAGGATATGTAGGGTAGAATTTGTGCCTATGTGTGTAATGTTTTACACATAACATCTATCTTTAAAATACTGTAGCTCCTCTACATCACCATAGTACAGCACAATGCTTTTGTGTGTTTCAGTGGGCCCTTTTGTATAGTAACCTTTTTACCTCCGTGCACAAAGATTAAGTCTTGTCCCATCACCCCCCCCTTCACTTGTTTTCTCAATCTAATGTTCCCTTGAACGATTTTCCACAGAGTGCTAGCAGGAGTTCAGTGGGCACTCGCAACTTGTTTTTCAATGCAGTTTTACTGTAGGTAGGTTCAGTAAACTGGTTTTCAATTAGAAGTATTCCGATGTATTCTACTCCCTGTCCGTTGTATGTCAAGCAAGTAGTTGATCAAGTTCGTTTAATCACCTTACATCTATCCTCCATTCCATTTGTTTGTTCATATTTAGTAGCCTAGTTGTACTAATCTATAATTGTCATTCCCTTTTAGGGGCTCTCATTTCTCCCATCCAAGTATCTGTCCTACAGAATGCAAAATACAATACATTTTAATATGGAATTGGTTTTTGTTTGCTCTATTATATGACTTGCCATCTCAATGTTTTGTTCTCCAACTCTTTCAGATTGTTGATGGGGTCGTGCAGAGTATAAAGCTGATCACAGAAGAGGCCAGCCGGCGTATCGCTGAATATGCCTTTGAATATGCCAGAAATAACCAAAGAAACAGTGTAACAGCTGTTCACAAAGCCAACATCATGTGAGTCACAATTGATCTATTAGTATAGGCTTGATCACTTATTTAAAATACGAGTTTGAACATTCACTTTTAGAAAAATGTTCACTTCAAATGGAGACAGTTAGGTCAAGATTGTTTTAGACTAAACGTAATTTAGAAACGTAATTGCAATGAAGCTAGCTGAGCTAAAGTTAACTGTGATATAAACAAATGATATGCAGATCACATAACTCCTTCTAACCCCTCTAACACAGAGTAATTTGTACAACAAATGTTACTATTAATCTCGAAGTTCTCCTTGGAAGTTAGTCCCAATATGTTATATAAAATCTAACTTACCATTTTGAGAACTCAATACGGTACAGTCATGCAAATGTAAATGCAATGAAGAAGCTGAAAAAGGAAGTCTAGAGTAAGTAGTAAATGTAGGATGATTAAGTTAATTGAGTGTTGTCCTGGATACAGGTGTAAATGTTAGGTCAAATTCCACTTCATTACAGTTATTTGTAAATATAAGGTCAAACGTTGAGTTTGGTAGGCATTTTGCATGAAGTTATTAGTTATTATCCCATTATTATAAATAACTGTAGACCATTCTAGGAACTTTAACTGATTATCTTATTTGCTTTAAACCAATACATTTTGCTTTAACCTTCATGTCCCATAGCTATAAACAAGAATAAAGTCTTTTCCTGCTTTCAGCCATGTGGGAGACTAACAAAAAAGTCCCTACTTCAAATGTCTTTAGGAAGATCTTAAATTGTTGGTTATTGTTGTAAAAACAGCCTCTTTTTTTATAGGTGTTAATTGACTGTGAGCTGATGCTGGGAAAGAGAATTATTCAAAATTCTCTTTGCTGGCAGAAGGAACTACTATTAACTAGCCTAGTTCATAAATGCACATTTTCTTTACATTTACTTGGTGAACTAATGAACACCTTGTTCAGCCTTTCGTCCCATATTGCAGAATTAACCTAGTGAAATATCTCATCTCTGTTGTTGCTTGCTCACTTGTCTGCCGCAGGCGGATGTCAGATGGCCTGTTCCTAAGGAAGTGCAGGGAGGTTGCTGAGAATTACAAGGATGTGAAATTCACTGAGATGTATCTGGACACAGTGTGTCTGAATGTAGGTATTACTTTTTAAATATGACATTTTTAGCATGCAAAATAAAATCTTAATTCATAGTTTGTTTCATTTTTTCTGTGGTGCACTTTGAAAGCTAGTCTTGTGGAGGCCACTTTTGATGACTTGTTTTAACAGGAATTTGCATTGTGAGGTGTCAGCCTTACTTTAAATTGTATCTAATTGTGCCCTGCTTCTTTCTCAGATGGTGCAGGATCCCACCAATTTTGATGTGCTTGTCATGCCTAACCTTTATGGTGATATTTTGAGGTAAGCTCAAGAATAGCTATCTGTCTTTCATTTGAAACTCTTTGGTCCATCACTATTTGCATCATGACAAAATAAGCAATCTTCTGGTTACTGTAGAGAACTCCTGGCCTGTCTAGTGTTATTCTGATGCCAGGTGCTTTTATTTCAGCGATCTTTGTGCTGGGCTTATTGGTGGGCTTGGAGTGACTCCTAGTGGGAACATTGGAGCCAACGGTGTTGCCATATTTGAATCGGTATTTGGTTTTTCTGAATAGAAACTAAGCACAAACTAAGTCTCAGTGAAGAAATGTTGCATTGTCCTACAGTGGTGGTAGTAAACTAATATGAATCTTTTGAAAGGTTCATGGAACTGCACCTGACATTGCTGGCAAGGATCTAGCCAACCCGACCGCCCTGCTGCTGAGTGCTGTTATGATGCTGAGGCATATGGGACTGCATGGACATGCTAAAAAGATTGAGACTGCTTGCTTCGACACCATTAGAGACAAGAAGGTATGATGTGTAATCTTTTGACAGAGATTGTGATCAGAAGATGGGCAACAGTGCGAATAGAAAATGGCTTCTCGAGTTATAATACCAAAACATCTAATCAGGATTTTCTAAGTTTTAAAGTTACTCCATTGTCTGCTTTATTGTATGAAATTGTATTTCAATGTCATGTGCTTCCTTATTTTAGGTTTTGACAAAAGACCTTGGAGGAAATTCAAAGTGCTCTGAAATTACAGCGGAGATCTGCCGAAGAGTTCAGGACTTGGAGTGAGCCCTGTCAGCATGTGTGTGTGTTTGGGTTACTTCCCAAAGGACATGACAGCAAAGTTGAATTCAACTTCTCATCATTCTGATATCAGCGCACAATTATACTCTACATGTTAAGTGTCTTTAAAAACAAAATGACTCAAAGGGTTGACGACTTCTTAAATGTTTATTCTTACTCCTACTCCAAAATACATCTTGTCCTATGGTATATGTGAGGGTTTGTTTTTTTTCCCGTTGAAAGATAATTACGTAACCTAAGAGATTCCTTATTTATTGGCTGGAAATATTCTCTGGTCTGACATATTTCAACATATAACTTTACAAATTTGTCAAATCATTGTACAAATCTTGTTCAGTGTAAAAGATGAATACATTAAAGTTACTGATATTTTGAAAATATGTACTTGTTGGCCTTTATTTTCTAGGTGTAAACATTGTGTTTAATATTTTAGACAGTATTAATGCTCCTAAGCGAAGGTTTTCAGTGAATGGAAAGGTTGGTGAATGAGTCACCAAGCTCACCAGGTGTTAGCATGATATCATTTGAAAGACGCTAACTGGTGACTACTGGCTTTTTCTCATTGTTGCTAACATTAGCATGACTGACTGCTTTAGTTGGAGGTATGGCTGTTTAAAAAGAATAGTTCAGAATGATTGGTTCCCTTATATCAAGGGTGTCGGACTCCAGTCCTGGAGGGTTGTGGTCCAGCACATTTTGGTGATTTCCCTGCTCAGAAACTCTTGGTTAATTATCAGATTTAGTGAGTGTGTTTGAGGAGGAGAACCATCAAACTGTGCTGGACACCAGCCCTCCAGGACCAGAGTTTGACATCCCTGTGTTGTGGAACATGCATTTTGAAGCATACTGTCAGATAATGCACTTGTATCAAACATGACTACAGTTTCTACACATACCAACAACTTAACACAAACGATTTACTTGACCATTTGTTCAGGTGTAGACAGGTAATAGACTTGTTCACATACAGCAGGAATATTCTACACAGTATATCAAAAAACACACTCCTCTCCTGATGAAGTCCATGGCATTACCAGCTAGAAACAGTTCTCTTGGGTCTGTTAGAACCAGCACATGCTCTTTCACTGGAGTAAGGAGGGATTCTTTTTTGTCAGTCTCTGTAGAAATGTTCTATTTCATTGTTGTACATCTTGAGGACAACTTGTCGTCTCAGTTTCATTGTTGGACCTAAAAAGTGACAAAATATTGCAGTTTCTAAACAGGCCAATCATATCAAACTGATTTTAAAAAAAAAAAAAAACAATACTCACCCAGCTCTCCTCCAGGTACTGAGAAATCCTTCCCTAAGACGGTCCATTTCTGAATGCGCTGGGCATTAGAGGTGGCCTTAGCGTTTACCAGAGCGATGCAGTCCTTAATGGCCTGGTTCACCGCCTTGTCTTTTCCTCCAGTTATGTCTGAAACTTTTGTTGCCTGGCTACCAAGCTGTTGACAGTATTCCACAGCCTCTGATGTAAGATCATCAGTGGGCTCCATGGTTTCAGGATTGGTGACACACTGATCGAGAGGACAAAAACATAATTCATCTAAAGCTTATTTTCAGTTTTGTCTTGAGATGTAAAGTGACTGTTCGAACAAGATTACCTTTAACGTGAGCAGCATGGACAGAAACTTCTTCTTGTCCCCTATCAGTAAGGCATTGCTGATAATGGGAAGCTCCTTTTTCACAGCATCCTCTATCAGAAGTGGTGGTATATTCTCTCCACCAGCTGTAATTATTAACTCTAAATTTGGAGATAGATGTAAGTGGATTTGCTTCACATTAAGAATACACAGGGAAAGAAATAGCTGGATAATATTAAAACCTGGAGAAATAAAAATTAATTTATAGAATAATGGTTATTTAATAATGATCTTATTTTACCTTTTATCCTTCCAGTGATGTAAAGGAAACCTTCCTCATCTGTTTTGCCCAAGTCTCCAGAACGTAGCCAGCCATCCTCATCAAAGGCTTCCAATGTCTTATCCTCCATGTTGAGATACCCCATGAAGATATCACGGCCCCAGAGGCACACCTCTCCGGTGCCTTCGCCATCGATGTTGGTTATTTTACACTTACAGCCAGGAACCACTTTGCCACAACTAGAAGTTAAATGTCACAGTAAATTACATTAGTAAGCTCTTCTTTAAATTTAGACTTGTCGCACTAGATATTTACCTTGTAATTATTTACCTTGATAATTTGTAGGTTTTTGGACTAGACATAAAGTGAGGCCCACTGGTCTCACTCATCCCATAGGCTTCGTATAAAGGAATGTTGAGACTAAGAAAGAACTGGACAGTGTCGCTTCCGATAGGAGCTGCCCCAGAGAAGAACTTCTGGCAGCAAGAGAAGCCCAGCTGGGCACGAAGTTTCTCTAGAACCAGGGAATTTGCCACATTAAAGAGAAATGACTTCTCCTCATCCCTGTTCAAGAAACACAGGTATAAACCAAATGGCACAACGGTACCTGATAATTGAGTATGTAACTAGTTTGAGTAATGATCTGAGTTTGTGTACTTTTGATTAGCTTCCAAACCGACAGACAGGGCCCAGGTCACCAGTTTCCTTTTCAAGTATGAACAGCGTGAGATTTCATGCTTTATTTTCTCCATAATTTTTTCCCAAACACGCGGAACTCCCATGTGGGATGTAGGGGCAGCCTCTCTAAGAGTATGTACCAAGCTCCCCTAGAATTGAACATCAAACAAAAATGAACTGTTTTTTTTAGTAGTCAGCCGCTTAAAAAAAACAAAAAAACCTCCTCTGTACCTTCAAGGCATCAGGCTGGGCAAAATAGACCAGCTCTCCCCATTGGATCCCTGTCCATAGATCATATATTTGAGCAGCAATATGGCTGAGTGGTAGGTAGCTCACTATGGTTTCCTGGTGTATTTCAGCAGGCTGCATGTCTCCAGCCCGGCTTGCATGATGTGCTGTCCATGTGATCTACCAAAGTGCAGAATACAGAAGCGTTGCTGATCTACAAAAATTCACAAGTGAGATTACATCCTTGAATATAGAATATCTATATCCATATTAGTGAGTGTGAAGTGTTTCCAGACAGATTAAGTATAGATGAGTCCTGGAAACATTTGATTTTGTAACCAATTTTACAAAGTGTACCTACGCTACAGCACATGATCAGGAGTAATGATCAAATGTAGAGAAAAAACATAGCATTCTAATACTCCTTTCTGGTTGGTTTCCATAGTGAAAAACCCTAAGCCCTTGATACACATACATTGTCATGGCTCAGCATAACTCCTTTCGGCATGCCAGTGGTTCCAGATGTGTAGATAAGCACACAGCATTGGTTGGCTTTTTGGATGCTGATGATGTCATCAAGTGTTTTGTCAGCAATCTCCTGGCCAAGACTCATAAACTCCTCCCACTGCCCGAAAACACAGTCATGGTTACTTGTAGCCACACATGCCAGTCATTCATATGTATGTTCGGGCTGAATTGTTTCACTCACTGAATAGAGATTGGGTAGTTTCTTCTGTAAGGATCCAGAATACTGAACGATGGCCTTCAAATGTGGCAGACGATCTTTAATCTGTGAACAAACTGATGCAATGTTAGAAGAGATCTAGACATGCTCAGAAAGAGAAGGAGACATTACCTTATTACCTGTAAAATTTTATCCAACTGCTTTTGGTTTTCCACGACAATGATATTTGCTCTTGAGTCATGAGCCACATGAAGACAGGCTTCTGGTGAATTTGTGGTATAAATTCCAGTTGCTAACCCCCTGTTGGAATTAAAACAAAACATAAAATATGGATGTAAATATGCAGCTTAAGCCCCTTCTACAATTTAGAATAATATGTGTGTCTCACCCTGCAAAGACAGCTCCTACAGCAGAAATGAACCACTCTGCTGAATTGAATCCTAAAATGGCCACACTATGGAAACGTTCTAGACCCAACTAAAGACAACACGAAACAAATACCATGAAACATTCAGATTCTCGAGACTATAAAAGACAATTTATATAGTGCTTTTTTAGTGAGCTACATTGAATCTGAGATAAAGTTTTGACATTACAGTTAATAACAGCAACAAAAAGCAGATTTCTTTTAGTATCTAGGTCACCTTCAAGAAGCTCCTGGCGGCCATTCGACCGCGACGGTAGTATTCAGAGAATGTGATCTTTTCCCATTGGTTTTTTCTCTTGCTTGCTAAAGCAGGCAAATTCCCATATTTCTGAACTGAGTTCAAGAACATTTGATGCACTGTGATGGGTTCTTGTGAACAGTGCTCATCCATTCTGAGTTGCACTGATTCGCTTGCCTCTGTGGTCCAATGGGACTGAGCCGGGGCCAGAGCCGCACCCGCCAGAACCTCTTCAACACACTTTTTCTCAGCTGTGAGGAGGACAACACACTGACTATCAGCTGCAAATGCATCATTCATTTGAAAATAAGAACCCATAAGAAATCAAAAGATTTATGAAACAACATTCCATCATTTGAGTCCAGGCTATTTAATTACAATCATGAGAGAGCTGCAAAACATAGACAGCAAGGGCTGCAACAGTCCACAAACTCAAAACAGGATTACTCACTTGCCCCATTGTGCTTAACCGGCTCTTTCCCCCACCTTTTTGCAAAGTCTGTCATGAGCCCAGGAGAGGAGTGCTCCAACCTGAGTGAGAGGGGACACAGTCTGTAAGAGGAGGGAGCTCCAGCTCCAGAACTGGTGCTGTACCAGCGGATCACATGGTTCCAGTAAAGCATTGTAAGCTCACACAATGTCTGGCTTTAGCTATCAAGTGCCAAAGCCACTGCGGCTTTGTTAGAATAAAGAGTTCACAGTATGCATGAGAACCATTCGTTGCCATTAGCTCCTTTATTCACTATTAAAACACACATTCAGTTAAAAAGTACACCACACTGCCTTGGCCTCCTCCCTTAAATGTTGTCTGAATGTTTAACATCCTACTTTCTTTTTACAGGCAGTACAACAAAACCTGGCATTTACTCTGATTTTGATTTCCGCTTCTCATTATGATTCAAAGTGTGTTTCATAGATGGCACAAATGCATGCTGAAAGTTCCAGCTCTTTCAGGCTGAATAACACTGCCAGGCTCTCTTCGAACAAGAAGCAATGGCCCTTGGGTATGTTAAATCAAATGATTTACACAAGAAACTGCTATGTTTTTCTCCACAGTTCAAATTCAAAGAGAAATTAAGAGGGAAAAAAGGCAATTAATCTCTTAATCTCATATACATAAAATCTACATACCTGCTTTGAACTCTTTCTTCATTACTTTTGTTGCAGGCCATTGGTTGGGATGTTCCATTGCTGCTCATGCTGACTGCTGTGCTGGTAGGTGCTGCTGAGACGCCTTTTAGTTCATGGCCCAATAAAGAGAGGACCCCCCCCCCCCCCCCCCCCTCCTTTCCTGAGGGAAGCATGAGGCTCCAGTGAACAGAGTCACAATTCACCAGTGCCCAGTAAGTGAAAGGCCTCAGGATGCCCCTTCACTCCTGTATCCAGACAATCAAATGCACCGTGTTTGAGGAATTAGGAGCTACCTTTTCAGCAAAATTCAAATTTCCAGCAAAATTCAATTGGTTGTGTTTTTGTGTCATTCAATATGACCTCTGTCAGACTGAGGTCATTTTGCACGTCAATGACCTTTGTTCCACTTTTGTAGACTACAAACAAACTAGAGGTACATTAGATTCTCTGTTACCTTGGCTGTTGATTGGCCAGATATATTCGAAAGGTCTGCTCTGTTGCTGATTGGCGGGTGTATGGATGAATTAAGTTGGAAGTTAAGGAACAAAGTCCTTACAGGAAAGGGTTCAAGAGGTACACTCTTTAAAAAGGTACTACAAAGGATCATTTGAGCTAGACCATGTTAGAAAACCATGTAAAATCATGTAATAACTTTTTTAAAGATCCAGTTTAAAAGATTTTCTTAGAACCTTTTATATTTTTAACCATTTGCAAAAATGAAAGGTTTTTCTATGGAACCACACAAGGAACTCTTATGGTGCCTCATTTTTTTTAAGAGTACAAAAACAAAAAAATTACAAAAAGCACAGAAAAAAGAGCACAACATTATGAAAGCCTACATATATTAGAAAGAGTTCAAAATATTCCATTTGAAGTGTCAGTATCCTGTCAGTTATATGTCTGTAGCAGACAGCTGTTCACATCTTTAGTGACAGCACTCAAGCTTAGTGAATAGAAAATGTCATGCTAAGCAATGTTACATGACAATGTATTCAGTACACGTGTGGTGCATAAAAACAGAATTCAGTGTGAAGTGATACTTGAATCCATTGGGGTTTACTGTATTACTGAACATATATTTTTTCTACTTACTGTTACCCTTATGCAAGACTTAACATGGCCTGTGTAATTTGTCTATATCAGTAGAGAAGAAAGTTTTTTTGTGTTGTATTTGACTAATTTGATGGGTTTTAACTAAGATGACAGGGCCCGCAAAGAGGTTATATTGAACTGGAGTAAGTGCATGTAAATGAATAAATACATATAATATTATGATATATAGATATAAAGATTAAAAAATATAATTCAAATAAAATGTCATGCAATACATCCAGGTTTATATCCTAACCCTTTCACTAAAACCGTTTAACATCTATGGGGCATCACTAATGAAACAATATTCTTTGGCTATCCTTGATGTCTGTAGCTTAACACGTCACAGCAGCATATCACAAACAGGTGTGTATGTAATAAAGTCGCCATGCACATACAAAATCCATGTGGAAAATCGGTTTTCAGAGGATTTGTGTACAAAATTCAGCTAATCACACAAAAATGTATGCATATTTATATTTAAACAAGCAAACAATGTATTACCAGGTTACTGCTTTAAAACTAAAAAGGCTGTTATTATTATCATAATCCCTACTATTAGGAAGTGACTGCAATACTATTGCACGCTAAATTATTATACTAGATTAAATAATCCCAAATAATCACCTCAGGTCCTCTTCAAAAGGCTCATGAATCATCCAAAACTAAGAACAGAAAAGCAGAATTTAAAAATATATATATATTTAAAAGGAAACCTTAAGTGTGTGTAATAGTAATCCTCCCTTATGATTTGTTTCCATAGTGAAGCATTCCTAAGCCACTGATACACATACATGGTCATGGCTGAGCAAAATTCCTTTCAGCATGCCAGTGGTTCCAGATGTGTAGATAAGCACACAGCATTGGTTGGCTTTTTGGATGCTGATGATGTCATCAATTGTTTTGTCAGTAATGTCCATGTCAAGACCCATAAACTCCTCCCACTGCCCAAAAACAGTCATGGTTATTTGTAGCCACACATGCCAGTCATTCATGTATGTTTGGGCTGAATAGAGATTGGGTAGTTTGTTCTATAAGGATCCAGAATACTGAACAAAGGCCTTCAAATGTGGCAGACAATCTTTAATCTGTGAACAAATTGATGCAACATTAGGAGAGATTTATAATGTTCTAACAAAGAGAAGAAAACCTTATTATCTGCATAATGTAATTTAAGCAGATTTTCTTCTAGGTCACCTTAAGAAAGCTCTTGGCAGCCATTTGACAGCTGTGGTAGTATTCAGAGAATGTTTTTATTTCCCATAGTTTTTTTTTTGTTGTTGTTGTTGCAAGACTTCCCCATATTTCATGAATTGAGTTCATGAGCCTCTGATGCACTGTAATTTACATCTTACTTAATGACATATCTCAGATCTTTACACTGTTGCATAAGTTAGACAGCAACAACCTACCCAAGCATAATGTGTTGTTTTTTCAGTTTTGTCACAAGCCTAAGTGCATAATGTATATGTGAAATATTATTGCTTTTCACCACAGTTTTCAACTCTATTTACTCTTTGCCCATAGTCCTGAATGCAATGAAATGTATTTGTCCCTCCTGAAACACTAGCCAGCTAAGCTGTCTTTGTGACTGAAACCTCTGCCACCCAGGCCCATGTAATGAAACCTCTTTCAGAGTCAATTAGCTCTTCTCCTCTTGCCAACTTGATCCAAAAGCAAGGCCAGCTCAGCCTGCTCAGCATTTTTATACATGTCACAGAGAACAAGTAGTGCATTCTTTGCTTAACTGTATCAGGCACTCATACCACTCTGCTCATTTAGGCTACTCCTTTACTGTCACAATCATCTGCCCTTATTCTAAAACAGGTCTTTCATTAAACAAGACCATGTATTCTTACACAGGGATCAAATTTGCAGGCAAGCTTGGAGTCTAACCTTAAGTAAAGGTAATGGGGGGTTATCCAGAGCAACTTACAATCATTAGTTACAGGGTCAGTCCTCCTGGAGCAACTGAGTGTTAAGTGTCTTGCTCTACACAATGGTAGAAAGAGGGGGTTTGAACCTGCAACTTTGTAGTCATTGGGTTCACATACAAGGGGCAGTCAGGAAAACAGCACCCAGAGAGCAGTACCTTGCTCAAGGGGACCTCAGTGGTGGTACTAGCAATACTGGGATTCAACCCCACAGCCTTCTGATCACACTCCCTTACTGCTAGGCCACCAGCTGCCCCACTGAAATAGGTCGGGTGGTTTTCATGCTAGCTAATTGTACATAATTAATTCCCAAATAATTAAAAAACATGTGAAGAAATTATTTAACATAGACAGACAAAACAGAAAGCATCTCTTCACTAAAAGTGTGTTATTATGGATGGCTGACATTAATTTGTGGGGATAGATTATGTTAAATAAGCTGGCAGGTTAGCATTAGCACTACTCAAAGAGCTATCTTAGATGTATTTGTTTACTTTGGTCTTAATCACAAGCTTGAAAAACAACAAACTAAACGAAAAACAACAAACAAACTAAACTAAAATGCCATTTTTTTAAACGCTTAATATGGGTGGATTAATTTAAACTGCTCTTACAAATACTATATGATTAGTGTTTTTTATTGTTTTGTTAATTTAATTTTCAAGCACAATGTTTTGTGCTGCATTATACATTAAAAATTAATTCCTTAAATACACAATTTGGGACGCCTTGTTTTTCAGAGTGTGGCCTAGGCCGCTTACTTCCAGTGAAGGGCAATTTTAAGATCTTCAGCAGACCAAGACATTTTGGGACAATGCCATGCTTTTATCTTTGTGCACAACGCAAGCTCCATACAGACGTGGTTGGATGAGTTTGGGATGTAAGAACTTGTCTGACCTTCACAGAGGCCTGACCGCAACTTCATCCAACACGTTTGTGATGAACTGAAACAGAGATTACCAGCCTAGCCTTCTTGACAAACATTAGCGCCTGACCTCGGAAATCCAGAACATGCACACATTCCTACAGAAACACTCCTCTTGTGGGGGTTGGGGACTCCATATTAAAGTCTATGTTTGAATGCAAGATCATTGCAAGATCAATGGAAGATCAAGTCCCTGTTTGTGTTATGGTCCCAATAATTTTTCCATAATGTACGATTCTGCAGCTGTACAGTAGAAAGGTATGCTATGATAAATCCATCATATACCCAAAAATATATCTAATAGTTTGTGCAATGTGACTACTTATGTCAATTTTATGTGCAAAACGGATCCAATCCATTTGAGTTCATTAGTAAACATGCACCAGCAGAATTTTCCACTTCTCTCGCTGAACACATTTTGTGTATGTAGCATAGTGTACGCAGTATAGAATATTTTCTGGATAGTTTGTTTATGAATGCAGTGTTATTAAAGTCCCAAATGGTGTAATGAGTAGGCGTCCAAATACTTTTGTCCACGTAGTGTGTGATTATAACACTATTAAGCGTAAATAAACAAACGAGCAAAACTTCTTTTCACTTGTGTCTTCGCGGGGTTATCGGACCCTGTATTAGGACTCTTCTAGAGTGAGGGGGAGGCGGGACATGGAAATTTTCCGGCGTCTCTGCTGCTAAAGATCCAGAAAGTTCTCCACTGCAGCAGCTTAAATACAGAGCCAGCCATCTTCCTGCTCGCCACACTAACGGTCTCAACACGAGGAAACAGCCGGCACTCTCTTACAGACTCACACTGTAAGTCTTAGTCTGTCCTCATGAGATTAATGCCTGTTTGGTCTAATGTATAGGTTGTTTCGTAAATCTTGGTTTGTTTATTATGTTTGTATTTCTTTGTTTCCATATCTTAAGCAATGGGTCCCGCGTTGCTATGTTACCGCACAAAACTAGCAATTTATTCATTTACCTTCTCTAGTCTACACTTTTGCCCAAAACGCTAACGCTACATGACATTATCTAGATACTATGTATATTATTTATGGCACCTTAACCTGTCGTTACTCTCCTGTTTTGTAGCCTGACATTTGCCAAACATGGTTCGAGAGACCGGCTACTACGATATTCTGGGAGTGAACCCTCAAGCCTCCTCGGATGAAATCAAGAAGGCATACAGAAAATTGGCTCTAAAATACCACCCGGATAAGAACCCGAATGAAGGCGAGAAAGTAAGTTGTCCTGTCCGAGTCTGGTTTCTGCAGCCGGACACCTTGGTCTTTTTTTTTTTGACTGACAGCCACAGAAACGCCTGGAACTTTCTGGAATTACCTTGAGCTCTAACGTCAGCATGGGAGCACAACGAGGAGCAGCTACAGTCCGTGGCCACAGCCTAAGACAACACTGGCTGACGTTTATAGGATATATCACATTATTTTCTTTCTCATTATAAGCTGATCTTGGGTTTTGTGTATATTACTACAACAATGGGGCTTGGGGCACTTCTGAACGAGGAAGGGTCTTATTTCAAGGGCTTCTAGTCACGGTTTAAACTCAGTACTTGTGCTTTCTCTCTGCCCCAGTTCAAGCTAATTATCAAGTTAATTATGGAATTATAGTTAGCTTCAGTGTTTGTCTGGGAACCAACGTGGAGCCCTTACAGTCAGTGGCCACAACCTAGTACCGCACTACATGACTTTTGTCTAATATATCACATTTTCTTTCATTATATGCTGATTATGTACTCTAAACTTTGTACTTTCTCAACTGCTGGTGAATGAGGAAGGATTACGCTTATTTCAAGGACTTTACTAGTCACGGTTTAAACAACAGTTCACAGTTCCTCTGGTACAGTTTGAGCTTATATCTCAAGCAGAGTGTGAATTGGCCCACCATATTTGGGGGTTACTGCCTTTTTCAACAAAAAAAAGTTTAACACCGCCTGCCCACCTTTTTTTGTCACTTTGGGGGGGTCTGGGTCTTGATTGGGGGGGTACAGTACCCCCGTAATTCGAACCATGATCTCAAGCCTATGAAGTCCTGTCAGACCCCTTCTGGGACTGTGGCTTATATCTCAAGGTAATTGAGTTGAATAATTCAGATTATTTTCTTTCTCATTAAAGGCTGGTTTTAGGTTCAGTATGTTACTGAATTTGTTTTGCTGGCCAGGAGTGTGTATATTCGTAAGACAGTGGGGCACTCAGCTGCTGGTGAACAAAGAAGGATCACTTCTAATCATGTTTTGAACTCCACAGTTCATGCTTGTATCTCTAGGCCCAAGAAGCGGCTGGCAGGACTTCATAGGCTTGATATATACTTTTGAACTATGTCTTCTATTTCAAGGTAATTGTGGAATTACCGTCAGCTCTGATGTTGGCCTAGTGACCAGCGATGAGCAGCTGCAGTCAGTGGCCACAACCTCAGAACACTGCCTGACATTTATCTATTACATTATTTTATTTCTCTTTATATGCTGACTGTGAGCTCAGTGTGTCGCCAAATTGGGATTGTTGGGCAGAAATATACGTATTCTTAAGACAGAGGGTTATTTCAATTACTTTCCCTCTAGTCCTGTTTCAACTTTACCTGCTTTTCCTGCAGTATAGCATACATAAAATTATGTACAGAATTGAATTTGTATTGCTCCTGATAGTACTGAAACACAAATGTTTTGTTCAAATACAATATATTGACAAATGTATTGGGACACCTGAGCATTACACCAACTGGGACTTTAATGACGTTGCGTTCAAACATAGACTTTAATATGAAGTTGGTCCCTTCTCCTTTGCAGCTGTAATGGCTTCCACTCTTCTTGGAAGGCTTTCCACAAGATTTTGGTCATTTGTGGGAAATTGTGCCCATTCATTCTGTATAGCATTTTTCTTATTCTGAACACAGTAGGACTTGGGGTACATGCAAGAGTCAAGCTGATTTGCTTCTAGTTATGTTTTAAACTCAGTACTTGTGCTTCTTTCTCTCCTACAGTTCAAGCTTATTTCTCAAGCCTATGAAGTCCTGTCGGACCCCAAGAAGCGGGACTTGTACGATCATGGAGGTGAACAAGCTGTCAAAGAAGGGGGCGTAGGTGGAGGAGACTTCTCCTCTCCCATGGATGTTTTCAACATGTTCTTTGGTGGTGGTGGTGGTGGAAGAGCACAAAGAGAAAGGAGAGGTACATTTTTCCCTATCTTTTGCTCACAAGTCAAAGAGATGCTAAGTTTATGATAAGTGTGATCAAATATATAATTAGGCTTTCATTATGAATATTCATTATCAGTGCATAGCTTGGGATTTGATAATCATGAGCAATTACTTGTGTTTCAGTTATAGCCTTAACACAAATGTTATCTTCATTAATTTGCATTAGGAAAGAATGTGGTCCACCAGCTAAGCGTCACATTTGAAGAAATGTACAATGGTTCAACGAGGAAACTTGGTCTTCAGAAGAATGTAATCTGTGAGAAATGTGATGGTAAGTAAATTAAATTTGAATTTGTAAATATTGTCATGTCATTCTCTATATACAGTAAACCCCTGACATTCGCAGGGGCCACGTTCAAGAACACTGGCAAATAGTGAAAACTACGAATTTGTGATGTGATTAAAAAAAAATGCTTAAAAACGTAAATCCTAAGTATGTGCTGAAACATGCTCCCAAAACACTTTACGTTTATTTTAAATTCAGCTTAATACATTAAAGGTAAACCTGTATCTGTACTGTGGAGTTTACACTGTACTGCTGTCTCCTGCAGTGCTAGAATGTAAAATACTGACTGTATAGACTACTGTAATTTATGCAGGCTGGTTTTAAATCCAGTAATAATTTAATTTACAGTAATGAAAATACAGTGCTTTAAGATGAGAATGCTCAAGAGAAACACTCGATAACCACACGAGAAACTGCTCTGATGTGGGAATACTGGACTGTATCTGCCACAGATGAGTGACAGGGCAGTAGCCAATCAGCAGCAAGTATAAATAAATAACCTTCTCCAGCAGTATTTCACCATCCAAATACTTACTTTCTTTGTGTTCTCTGGCCAGAACTAAAATATGTGTACAGTATTTTATGTGGAAATGTAGCTGAATTTGTTAATATTTAGAAGTTACAAAATAGTAATATTTTTCTCACTAAAATGCAAGAAAATGTATATATTGCCATGAAAAACACGAGAAAAACGGTGAGGATATGCACGGTTTCCACAAACAATTATTAGTTTTGTTCTAAAAAAAAAAAAGTCACAGAATGATGAAATGCAAACTTGCGGGGTTTACTGTATATTTCTTTGACAGGCATCAGATCATTTGTCCAGCAGGTGAGGCTAGTGAGCAGCTACAACAAAGAGGTCATATTTTTCCAAAAGCTTTGCTTGGACAGGACAAATAGCTCTTTAGATGTGACCGAATGCCAGTACAGAAATTACAGTGTTAACTGCAATTGTACATGAAATGTCTTAAGGATGAGACCCTTCTTTTACAGGCTATGGAGGAAAGAAGGGGACTCTGGAAAAATGCTCAAACTGCAAAGGCAGAGGGGTTCAAATCCAGGTGCAACAGATTGGACCAGGAATGATTCAGCAGATACAGAGCATGTGCTCAGATTGCCAGGGACAGGGCGAGAAATTCAGTGCCAAGGACCGCTGCAAGAATTGTAATGGGCACAAAGTGGAACGCAAAAAGAAGATTCTAGAGGTCCACATTGACAAAGGTGTGTGTGCTATAGATTAGAAATATGCCATTACACATTGTAATCCTTCATATAATTTCACTTTTTGTCTTGATTAGTAAACATTAGTATGACTCTAAAATGTTTAATTCTACCACAGGAATGAAAGATGGCCAGAAAATCACATTCCATGGAGAGGGTGATCAGGAGCCAGGTCTGGAACCTGGTGATGTCATTATTGTTCTGGACCAAAAGGACCACTCCGTGTACCAAAGACAGGATGACAACCTAATTATGAAGATGCGTATTAAGCTAGTTGAGGCACTCTGCGGGTTTAGAAAGACTGTACACACACTAGACAACAGAACACTCCTCATCGGTACATCTCCAGGTATGTTATGTTGTTATATCTTATGTAAGACTATAACTGACACACTGTATCTGTTGCTGACTGACTTTACTTTTTTTCCAAGGTAAAGTTATAAAACCTGGTGATCTGAAGTGTATTCAGAATGAGGGTATGCCGATTTACAGAGAGCCGTATGAGAAAGGACAGCTTATTATTCAGTTTGAGGTGAGTGTTCTGTTGGTATGTCTAAACACTCATTATATGAAATTAAAATGTAGATGTCTTGTTTTATTTTGTTCCTTATTAACCTAGGACTAATAATGTGAGGTGGAGTATTCATGATGCAAGCAATGTGCATTTATCCTCAGGTTGAATTCCCAGAAAACCACTGGCTCCCTGAGAACATGTTTCCCCAACTGGAGAAACTGCTTCCAAAAAGGGACGATCTAATGTTGACTGATGAAATGGAAGAGGTGGACCTCTGTGAAGTGGACCTTGAATCTCAAAGGAGAAAATTTAGCAGAGAAGCCTATGATGAAGATGAAAGTCCGAGGAGCCATGGGGTGCAGTGCCAGACTCAGTGAATCTTTTTCAGTACAGCTGTTTATACAGCAGCTTTTTCATAGTTTGTTGTGTTCTATTTATTTTTTTTTGTGGAAATTCAGTACTATAATCATTAAGTGTAGTTTTGAAAACTGTCTTTTATTTATATTCTTGGTAAATTATCAGTTACGTATCCGCTAACTTGACTTGGCCCCCATACGTATGAACTGGAATTTGCCTTCTGAAGCCTTAAAGTTAAAAGGGAATGGACCAGCACCTGCGTTATACTTTATTCCTCAGTTTTAGAGAACCAAACATTAGTGAATAATATGATAAATGCATTTTTGTGGGGAAAGCCAGTCTGTTCTTTCAGTTCATGAACTTTGTAGTGGTATTGTTTGTGCATGTACCTTTTGAATGTGCATTTGTGTGTGCACTTTATGTTCACCTTCACATGCTCCTTAGATTTTTCACACATGAAAAAGCTCTGAAAACACTGATGATGGGTATTTGTATACTTTCTATGAAGGTAACATATCCAGGTATCATTTGAACTGTACAATTAAAGGTAATTTAATTCAACCCCTGTGCTCGGTCATTAATGTTTCATCTGGACCTGGCCTAATATGTATGCAAACAATGAAAGGAATATTTTATTCATAAAAATAGTGGATAATGGATATGAACTGTACTTCCAAGACAAGGACCATTAAGGAACCATGTAGGATGTAAAGGCCAGCAGTTAAGTGTGGTTTCATTTTTAACTGCCTCTGCTATAGTCAATTTCTGTCATTTATTTACTGTTTAACTGACTTGTCTGGGGGGGAAAAAATCATACAAAAATGTTACTAGCAACAAAAATATAGCAATTCCTTACTTCAGCAAAACTAGTGATGTTTTATCTGTTTGTTTTAGTCTACCAGCAGAAAATGCATCATTCTGACTGAAATATGCGACCTAGCCTGCCAAAGTGGCCGGCTGGGAAATGCAGTTGACTTGCATCAAGCTGTGTTTATAAATGATTCATAAATCTCCAAAAATGTCTATGATGAGGTGGGGCATTTGAAGATTAAAACACTTAAAAATAGTAAAATGCACTCCTTTAGGTGTATGAACATTTCCACAGATTTTGACTACAGATTGCTGACTGAAAGCCTAAGAGTAAAGAATACGGTCCATAACGGATGCAATGCCAAGACTTTATTCAGAAAAAAAGTACGGTAGAAATAATCTTCCGTTTAATCACTGCAGTCACAACACTCATTGTAATCAATGAAAAGATAAAGAAAGGAGCAATTTCTTTTTCAGAAGGTCCATTCTCAGTTCTTCTCATCAGTGTTGCTTCCGTCGGAAAGAACACCCTGTTGAAAATGCAAATGGCATCGTGTCAGATCAAACTTCTCTTTAAATCTGGGAATTTTGTCTGGTTGCACTAAGAACAGAAAGCTCACCCTCAGTCAGCCGGGCCTTTCCTCCTGTGGGCTGGCAGAGCACTGTGGAGCACCCAACACACAACACCACTGTCTGGGCATGGCTGAAAACTGTTGTGATTTTATAGCAACCTGCAGTTCAGAAAAACACATTAAACACACACACACACACAT
>JBBPDE010000128.1:7876304-7888804 GCA_037974605.1 Nannopetersius ansorgii
GCTGAAGGTAGGATTCGAACCTGTGACCTCATGGTCCGGAGGCAAGTATCCTACCCACTGAGCTACCTCCACCCCACAGACATGCAAGTAATATAGACATCTGTTACTCTCACCCGTTTAAGGCCATAAAGGTTGTTGTAGAGAGAGCGGAAGCTTTTCCTTGTGTAGTTACAGCGGTAGGCTCCACCCATAAGGTACTCCACCACCAGGCCTATGTCAATCAGAGTGATCTGATAGTCTGGTGGGAGGTTCCCCTAGAACATCATCATGATGTAATGAGTAATTGTATATTTTACAGTAATAGTATAGGTGCAGCCTATTTTTGTAGAGGCTACTTCATAAAAACACTTCTTAAAAAGTAGCATTCACTCACTTTTTTAACTTCTCGGACTACAACATTCAGTGTGTTGGCAGGTCCAAGTTTCTGAAGATAGCAACAACAAGAGCAAGTGAAAAAGGTACATTTTTGCAAACAGTGAATGAAAAGGGGATGAATGAATAAATAATCCTGTGTTGCATTAGGGTTAGTGAATTCTTTCTGCGGATTATAAATGTTAATTTCATAAACTATTGTGTCGCTTTTTCAGTAAGACCCAGATGAGTGACGATCAGCTTGCTCACTGTATTATATAACTCCTCCAGGCGTGGGATGGTGAGGAAGTGGTGAATGTTGACCCCATTTTCAATCAGCAGCTTGACGAAGTCTACTCTGTCTAGCACCAGGGCGTCTATCATCGCCTGCTCCAGCGAGTTCACCTAAGGAGGGTGACATTGGGTAGACAAGTTACTGTGTATTTCAGCTCTTGTATGTACTGGTGTTTCAACTCATGCTTGTTGTAAGATTTTTCAAAAGATTTCTTACAAACTGTCTATTAAACTTTCTCATCTATACATAATACATAATTGAATAAATATATAAATAAACAATTACTTGTCCCCAAACGGTCAGGAAATGTTCATGACAAGTATGCATTTATTGTAACTATAAGTAATATTATTATAAGTATTATACGTATTTATTATAAAATTGTTCATTTATTTGATCATTGTGATGTTTACACATTTTGGTCAACTATACAAAATGGAGTAGTAAAATGCAGTAAAAATAGTTGTTTCAAACTTACCCAGTTGAGTAATTCTAACTTTCTAGGATCCGTTTCTTCTGGAACCTCTGCCTTGGCCTTCGCCCCTTTGCCTTTCTTGCCTCTGATCTTGGACTTGCCCTGTGGGCCAGCACCCTTTGGCTTCTCCTTCACGGACATTGCTTTGGTGGCGGTAGCACTGGCCACTGCACTTGGAGGCTATAAAATGAAAGACAATTATTTTTACAGGTTTCCACCCTAAATGTAGTTAATCAGCCAAAACATAGTGTACAACATTCGTTTCTTTAGTTATAGAAGTCCTGCTTATTTCCAAATTATGGAAGTGGTAGACTTCTGGTGAAATTTGGGTGAAATTAACTTTAACCTTGGTTTGGACCAAGGTTGGTTTGTTGGTTTGGACACCAATCACGTCTTGGCTGATATGTTTAGGGTACGTTTTTTTTGTGAACTTTCCCTTTAAGAAATGCGTGCATCATTAAACATGGCAGACAATGTTTTTGCAGTTTAATAATGAATATTCACTCACTGGCAAGTTGTGTCCGTACACAAAGATTTGGTTGCGTGCTATATCCACCCTGTTCCAGGCCAGAGCCAAGCTCAGCTGGTCTGGGGCTGAGGCATTTGTGCCTGAGTGGGCACAGAACACACGCAAAGGAAACGTAAGAGACATCCAGCAATTCTGCTAGTATGCTGTATTTAGAAGCTCCTTTAGGAAGTCTGGAGAGTACCTTTCAACAAGGCTGTTAAAATGGCCATCTCAATGTCCTGCTGACCCTCTGCACCCATTCGAAAGACTGTAATCTGTAGCAGAAGTTTGAAAAAGGAGCTGGTGAATCTTTTTCTCTCACACCGTTCCCCCAGGAAATGAATGAATTAATGAATGAAATAAATAATGTCTGGAGCAATAGCTTATAAAAGAGAATTAGCTACATGTAGAGAATGTCAAGATGTTCTTTCATCCACAGCTTGTTCTTTTTCTTCTCAAACAACAAATAGAAAGAAAGATCTCTTTGTTTTGGATGACTAATATCAAATGCCATGGCCTTAGAGAAGCAGTCACATGTGCAGCAGTGTTGAATATGAGTAAATTGGTGTGGATATGTGGCGCTATGCCACAAGGTTCTAGCCCGCACCGTTAATGAGAAGCTGAACTGTTTAGTGTGACTCTCGTGGTTACAATGGCACAGTGAGTGTACTCTCTATTCAGGAATCTGCCAAAAAATTATTGCATTCCAGTGTTTATTTCAGTTTGGACTCTTTAGTAGTAGAATGTTATTTTCTTGGTTGTTATTATAACAACTGGTCATAGATATGCGATTTTTAAATATTGGTTAATAGTTTGTATACATTCTTAAAAATAAAGCTGTCAAAGGGTTCTTGGAGCAATTTCTTAAAGCAGAGGTCACTAGTCTTATCCACAAAAGGTGGAGCTGCAGGTTTTCTTTTTCTTTCAAACCAAGCAGAGTTACACTTGATTTGACCTTTTAAATCAGTTTTCATAGAACTGATATGTTATAAGAGATGTTGTGCTCCTGAAAATCTGTGGCCACACCAGCCTTTTGCAGAAAAGGTTGGTGGCCCTTGCCTTCAACCAGAAACATCCTCAAGATCTTGAAACATTATGGGCTTAGCCTGGGCGTCGGTTTGTCTTGATGGATGGTAGAAATGTAATCATTTTGTTGCAGGTGGAAGGGTGTTATCATTTTGTTGATGGCGGAGCAGGGATTATTCATTTTGGTGATGGAATGGATGAGATGTAATAATTATAATTACCCTTTTGTGTTAACTATGATGATTACTATATTTTAGCAATTTGCGATAGACCTAATCATTTATATTTCTTTATTTCTTTGGGGGTTGTTTTATTGTCACTTTATTTATTGTATTTTCACTAATTGTTTATTTTAAAATTATTTAAAATTATTTTTGTTTCATTTATTGTTTATTTGATTGTGGTTTGGTGTGAGAATTTTGTGTTCTTTCTTTATTTAAGAAAAAAAATATTGTTCTATTGTTATTGTTATTATGATGATAAAGTATTTTTCTATTTATTTTTCTATTTGGTTTTAATTAATTAACAATACAAAGGAATAATCACAAAAACACGTAAAGAACGGGTAAATTTGTTCAGATTTAGCAATTTGATGATGCATCCACTTTAATTATTAAAAAGTAAAAAAAAAAAGTATCAGTATCAGTATCGGCGATACTGGCTCTGTATTTACTTGATATCGGATCGATACCAAATTTTGTAGTATCACACACCACTTCTGGAGAGTGCAAGACAGAAACAGACTCAGCACGGAAAAACACACAGATCACGAAACTACATTTCAGGTTCATCTGAGTTTTTAGAAAATGACTAGTTTTTAGAAAATGACTAGTTTTCAAGTTTTTAAAACACCAACCAAACACCGACTAGAGTACCCTGAGTAGAAGTGAGACATGTCTGATTTAAAATAGAAAAGTGAACAAAAACTCATTATAGTCACATGATAATATGGTTATAAAGTGACCTATGGTTAACACAAGGGCAAAGAGCACTGTGTGGCCAATGAGCTGCTTTTAAACTAGAGACATTTTTATACAAAAAAGATTTCTTAAAATAAACAAAAAATATTTGGACATTTTTAAGGCAAAAAAAACTTTTTTTTCTCCATTACCCAGATATTACTACAAATTGCTTTTTTTGCTTATTACGTTGATTGAATAAAAACAAGTATTGATTAATCAGCCCATATCTCAGTAAATAGAACGCAGACTTCCGACTCATTACAGCAGGTCGGGTCACATTTTGTGGATAAGGGAGATAGTTTCAATTTAGATTTACCAATCAAAAATACATCCGGGGATGTTTGCCCAGGCTTGAAGACACTGCCATAATTGGTTTAACCTCTCAGGGACCCCCAGACTCTATATGTTGGGAGCTAGGCAAGGGCAAACATGTGCATAGTCTGAGAATCACCCACAATCCTAAAGAACCTGTCAGTTGGGTCAGCAGTCATTCACTGAAAGGTTCATTGAAGAAAGTGTGGTTCTTCTATGGCATCTCCCCAAAATACCTTTTCTGGCACCTTTATTACTATATATTCTATTACATTACAACAAATAATATATAGTATATAATATATAATATAATGTTTCATCATAAAATGGTAGGTCAAGGGAAGCTTTGGGATTTTCTTTCTGTTACATTAACACCACGACTGCCTAGTACTAATAGCATGAAGGGTGTATAATGCCATCACATCAACAGATCTTATCTTATTTTAAAAGATATTATAGGTATTAGTCGGTTTTAATATGACACACAGCATACGTACAGCATTTACTATGCCTGAGATAGACTCAGGTATTAGAGGGAGTGGAGAAGATGCTCAGGATGGATTACAGGGTGATGGAGCCCTGCTTCCATCTGTATATGAGTGTCAGGAGGTGGGTGAATGAACTGGGGGCTGGTGTTAGAAGCAGGTGGTGCTGCACTGATCCTTGTCCAGATGCATGGAACTGGAGATTATCTCCTGTAGCAAGAGGTATTAGAAACTACTTATCACATCACTTACCGTCTGCAAAATCTGCTGCAGTAGCATAAACACTGCTGCTGCTGATCAGGCTCACCACATAACCCCCTCTTGGAGTTTAGTGAGCTACTAATTGAAAATTCCCACCAGGCATAAACATTTTTCCCCCACGCTGGAGAGTTCATGTGTTTGACTAAGTGTAAGCCACTCTGTGAAGTGCTTAGTGAGCTGCTCTCTTTGGATGATGTGTCTGAGGATCTCAGCTCCATGTGAGCTGTAATCATGAAGATGCATGAAATGAGCATAGTGAAGGCACACAGGAAACACTTTGGGGAGGTGAAATGCCTTTATTCACAAATGACGGCATGAAAATGGCTTTATTTCCACATACTTTCATGGATAGAACGCTTGAATGACGACACATGACGATGAATTTTAATGCCAGGATTAAAGAGACAACATTTCAATTGATATCAATTACAATATCACACCACAATTATGTTAAACTATCTGTACCTCAATTATTGATTTGTTTTTCATATAATATGCAATATTCGTCACGTTTCATGTGTTTAAAAATCTGTATAACAATTTCTATATTGTTTGCATATCTTTATATGTTTACTATATAGTACTCACCAGCTCTCTTTTTTTCATGCAATCCATTATCATAAGGAAGATCTGCTGGGACTGGCTCTTACTGTAGTTAAATGTCTTCTGAATGGTGACCAGCAACTGGTCTCGGGCATCGTCATTTATTATTCTAGAAATATTAACACTTCACATTAGTGGACTGTCAAACATGATAATTAAGATCAGATAAAATACAGCTAAAACAGCCACATTTAAAAAAGTGTTTTATACATTAAACAGGCCTAATTCTGCTACGTTTGTAATAAAACAGGTAGTTGAACAAAGTATTGATATCTACACTTTGCTCAGAAAACAACATTTGGTGTAATGTGACAATTTATCCTGATTGCAATACATATTGTCATATTGCTCAGCCCTAGATGTCACTCTTACCCGCCTTTCTGTGAATGTTTGTGGGCGAAGGAGATGATATCTGAGGCGCGGCCACTGCCATCACACACCACCACAGGCACGGGAGGCTCCTCCCGCAAGCTCTCCAGCACCACAGTGATCATATTCGGACCTCCTTCCACAATCAGACACAGGAGTGGTACTCCCTGACCTAAACCTGAGGTGCAGAAAAATGATACATCCACCTAAAATATATATATATATATATTGCCCAAATAAAATAAAACTGCTTGTCTATTCTGATTTCCTGTGTAAGAAAAATAGTGTTTTCTATGAATATGCAAACTCTTCCAATCATAAAGTAATAGTATCAAGCTTTGTATGCAGAAGGGTGGGATGATGCCTGTCTTGATAGTTACATTGTTATGTCCTTTGATTATTTAACATAATGTCATAAGACCACAATATAAATCAAGCATTTGTTAACATGTCAGTACACAACTGATGTTATCAGGCATGAAAAATGGGGGTCAGGACGTGATGTGAGTGGTGACAGCTGAGCATCCCTTTGCTGTCCCTGCCTTATCCCAAGCTCCAGGCATAGGATGACAAAGGGAAACCCACAGGTCACAGACAAGGGCCACTGACCAACCATGAACGCATCCTCCAATACTTTCTGGCTGGTTGATGAAAGATAAACTGAACCAGCCATTTCAACATACAACATACATCCTCAACCTGTCAGAATGTAGCTATGAACACACACTTAAGTTGAGATCAGTGATGCATTAGAAGCAGATGTGGGTGAGGAATGGAATTACGGGTTTGCCTGGACATACTTACGAGTATTAATCTTCTGCAGAGAGATGTGCTTCTCCAGCTGCCTGCGCAGTTTCACCTCCGCCCCATATTTCCCACACGTGCCGTTGTCGCACAAGATGAAGTGCGAGTGGCTGCTGTTGAGCACGGCCAGCTTGCTCAGAGGATTGGACATTGCCTGGTAAGGCTTGGTCACCTGAAGATGTCCAAACGTATCAATTAAGAAGCAACAAAGTGTACTAGGTCCAAATTTAAGTCACACTTTAAGAGCTGGCATTACACAAATCTATACATTGTGCTTATACTCACATCTCTTCCAATGAGGTCTTCCTTGCTCTCCAGGATTCCCCATGGAGCAATCCCAATGGCACAGACCTTGCCTCTGGATTTCGAGGAGTGGTCTTTCAACGCTTCTCCCACATGCCGCATTACTCCTGTAAAGGAGAAAACAAAACAATGCAGCATACTTTAATTGTTTAATCCACTCAAAAAACCATCAGTGAAAACTAAGTTAACACAGTGAGAACCATAATGTACTTTATAATTATGAATATGCCCACCTGTGTTAATTCCAGCAGTGAAGATCCAGGCCCCTGTCGTCACTGCAGCTTTGATCAGGCCCTTTCCAAACACCTGCTTGAGTTTTGGTTGCATTTCAAAGTTCTGGAGGCCTCCATGAACGGATATGAGTAAAGTAGGAAGCTCCAGGTGCCAGTCTTTCACCATGAGGTGCAACAAGTTGTCTGGCTTAGTGTCATAAGACACCCTGATATACTGAGAAAAGAAACTGTGATTAAGCCCAACTATAATAAAGATTTTTCAGTAACAGTCTAAGAGTCGGCTCTACTCTAGGCCAATTGTTCTCAACCTTTGGTCCCAGAGACCCCAATGCTCTTCACGTTTCAGTGTTTTCAGGTGCTCAACACACCTGATCCATCTTATCAGGTCATTAACAAGTCTGGATGAGAGTTTAAACATTAAAAAAGGAAATACATTAAAATGTGTAGAGCAGGGGAGTCTTCAGGGTTCAGAAGCTCTGCTCTAGGACCTAAGTCAGTTCAGCTGATTGTCATTGTTATTAATGCTTACAGAGCGTGGACAAATATCTTTACCATGGCCTTGTTAATGAATCCTCCTCCCTGAAACTCGATGGTGCCATACGCATCGGTGGGGGAGGTCTGTGTGTGCTTGGCCACAGACCATTTCTCCTGAGGAAGGTCCACCTGCACCAGCAGGTTGTCCACTGCAGGCTTATTAGTAGCAGAGCCAGTTGGGATTGCTGCATGCTGGGTCACCAAATTACCACACGCGCACCTTGGAGAAAACATGGAGAAAACATAGAAGACTTATATGGGATAACACTGAAAATCTCTTTTTTCCAACATAAATCATTTTTAGAAAGTCCCATTTTCACATTCTATTCTGTTCTATATCATTCTATTACCTAAACCTGCTTGTGTAACTCATTTAGAAGGCCTCCAGTTTCGATAATGATGTGAAAGTAAGCGTGGGTCCTCTGTATGTAGGCCGGCTGTGTCTGTGCAACCCTCTGTAATACGTGCTTTCGTGCACACACAGGCCAATTACCTTGGCAGCCCTCCACCTTGCTGGCTACGGGTGGCCAGTGGACCAGTCCATACCAGGACCTTTGCCTCCTCCTCCCCCACCCCACATGCAACTACAAAGCAGCCCGGCACCCAGCGTCCCCTTACAGTGATCCATAGCAGGAACATTGAAGTTAAAAGTCTCAAAAATGTTCTTACAGATGGAATTCCAGTATGAACAGTTGCTGATTTTCTTTTCCTGTCAGCAGTTTTTGAATTACTTCTGCTGTTCCTTTCACAATCTGTTTGTTTTTCATTCTCCTAATTGCTGCTTCACTGTTTTTCCATTCAGTCGTTGATGTGATTCAAAATGGTTTTTTTTTTTTTTTACAAACTTTCAAGACCATTTATTAAACAAAGGGGCTTACCGAGTTGGCTCCTTAGATGGAAAAATGTGGATGCAATCTCTTCTCTGAAAGGTCCGTTCAATCCAAGCTCTTTGGCCCTGTAAACAAAACAGGGTATAAAAAAGAATGTTAGTGTTTATTGTAAATAATTGTAAAAATGTTGGTAAAACATAAATAAAAACTGACATTTTATTATTTTTTTAATTTCAATTATTTTTCAATTCTTTTTTGATTTGCTTGCATGTAGGGCTGAATCTATGCTAACATAATCTGGAAGTCACTAGAAAGGACAGTTCTGAAGCTTTTCAGTTGCTCTGCCTTATGGTTCAGAAAATCCATGCGTTATACCAGTCACTGTAAGAAGTGCTTTTAGTCCCTCAAGTTTTGTGCAGTTAGATTCAATCCTCTTAACCATTACTAATCCTGACTAAAGTACGAGGAGTACAGTAGGTACGGCCTGGTAAAATATACTGCTGCACATGGTATATCTGGCCACATTAATGTGCAAACAAAAAAAGTCATGCTGTTTTAGCTGGGGAAAAGGCCTTAATTCACAATTACTAGCACATTACTCTCAGGTGAATGCACTTCTAGGAGTACACAGAGTTGGGTGTGGCCCAAATGTTCCACTTAGCCACACAAAGTCATCAGACCATAGAAAAGCCATCAGCTCCCACTAGTATAGAGAAAAAAGATAAAGGAGGGAAATTAGAAACAAAGGGGCAAGCAAGAACCAGGAGAAGCTGCTGATCACATACAGACCATATTCTGTTTTGCATGAAATTATTAGTGCATAGCAAATTGGAGCTCAGATCTGCTTTGGACCCTGGTCATTGCCCTCCTGTTCCCTTTCCGAGGGAGTGCAAAAGTATGAAACAAAAGTAGCTTTTGCCAAGGGACTTGTCAGGTCCTGCGATGCCAGTTATTTGATCTTGCTCCAGTGCCGGACGAAAATAACCTTCATTCAAAGCAATATCAGTCTGAGCTTTTGTTGTCAGTTTGGTCCTAATTAAGGCGAAAGCCTTTGAAGCAAATCTCTCCAGGAAGTTCGGCATGACTCACCCCCCGCTATTCCTGTATGCAGAGGTTTTTAAGCAGAAATCAGTCTGGATTCATCTTTTTAGGAATGTTCTTCAAAAAAATCACATAATATTTCCCTCCTTTTGTTTTCCCACCGGGGCTTTCCTCTCCATAGGATTAATTCACTCGCTTCCAATGAAGTAATTTAATCAAAACATAAATGACTCAGATTTATTCATCCAATAAATTCAGCCTTATGTAATACTAATGTTATGAGAGAGCTCTTTAAGGATTAAAATTTAGGTTTGTCCATTTTAATTTACTCTTGCACAATAGTGAGTGGTTTAAAGTGTGTCATTAAACCTTTGTTAGTTGAGGCTAGCTCATCACTAAAAGGAAACGGTTTGTAAATCACATTCAATCAGGACAAACAAAATTATCCCACAAAATCATTTCATAAGTTCAAGTAACTGTGAATACCAGTGCAGCCTTTTTTAAGCTGTTTTCACTGCCCTAAAAGTCATACAGAATATACAAGACAAAAAAGAACATACAAAAACATTCACAAAACCAATATACTGTTGAATGATGACCAGTCTTTCCCATAATTCTCAATGCAATCAGTAGATCTCTCATCTCCTCTCAGTCACAGCATCAATTTAGAAGGATTCCATAAGATCCCAAGCTTCAGCAAGTACTAGCAGGTCCTACCTGTGGAGCCTATCGGGCTAGAGACGCAGCGAGACAGAGTGTGGCACAAAGTTTTGCATCAGTGTCCCTCCTCTAGCTCCTCTGGTGAGGGGTGCTTTCTCGTAGAGTGAGTCGGCACCCAATGAATCCCACGGGACATGAAACTTCCTCACTTTAAGAGGGGCCGTTCATATGATGAGCATGTGAGCAGGCTCTTTGTTCAGGACAAGTCTCATGACTCCAGTTCAAGGTAATCCTTTTGGGAGTCCCATGACCCCTCTCTCCTTGCCCACAGGGTATTTTCATCCCTTGCTAGAACAAGAAGCACGGCAAATCTGCTTTGATAGCCTCAACCCTTACCCCTCCCCCTCTTAATCTTCCAATTCATTACACCCCTTTTTTTCTGGATTTTTGTCTTGGCCAGGCAGATCAGAGCCAGAGTCTGCAGTTGGGTAATAGTGAAGGAAGAGCCGTCACACCAAAGGAAAGGCTGGCAAGTAAAATCAAGAGAAGGGGATCTGTGGCCACCACAGTAAGAGGAGCTCCCTGAATTTTGAGTTTGCAAGTGTCACCCCCATGAACTACATTGACTTCAACACCAATTTGCATAATTGAGAGAATTGGGCCCATGGATTCTTTTGAAAAGAAAAAGCCTTGTTAAGAAATGTGTGGACTCCAGTTGGGAGCAAGGTCCTTCAACACTCATTGCAGTTAATCTCTTTTTCGACCAAAATTATTCTGACGGTGGGCAGTCTGGGCTAGTCCTGACTAGTAACCTGTTCTTATATATATAGGACTATCCATAACTGCCCACCGTCAGAATACTTTTGTATCACTATACATTTTTCTGCACAGATGATTTGGCTTCATGAATGTATTGGAAATTGGTTTCATCCTTTGTGTTTTCCTTCTGTAGGCTTGATGCTTAGCCACTGAAACTGCTCAAAGGCACTGAAATTATTCCATCCTTTCTGATTTTCCTTTTACGGTTCACACAGGAGAAGTGAGGCTTCAGTCTCTGGTATAAAATCTAGGGGCGGTTAGCAGATGTGTTGGTTCTGTGCTCAAAATATGTTAATTAATGGTGCTGGCCAGTTCTGAGGTTCAACTAGTGTGATGCATTTTTCAGCTTACTTATCCTCATTATCCCCAGCAATTAAAACCTAAATCCGTTGAAAACCCATGGCCTTGCTGGCTTTCTTAGGAAACACACAAAAGACCTGGAAAAGGAGAAGTACATGCTAGACGGGATCAGATACTGTTGCTCTAAACACTCTAAACAAGCCCTGTGGCAAACCGGGCCGGAATAAATGGTATTTTGTTATTTCAAACCACGTTGGCCTTAAGTGAACATTGTTGCTCAACACAATAGGGCATTTGTACATGACTAAGACATTCAGTAAGGTTTTTAGGGGAAAAACGGATTATATTTTTTCTTTTAAATGTTCTTTTAGTTTTTTTTAGTTAGTTCTTTTTTTTTAACCCTATAAGAGCAAAACATACTCTGTTTGTAAAACAGTTCACCATAAACGATCCCTTGAGAAAGTTAATGGAGCACAAGATGAGACAATGTAGAATAAAGCATGTAACTGTGAAAACACCATCCTTGTCATTTAATACTTTCTGACAAGAGTAAGCCTTGGGCCTAACACATGACGTACATTTAAGAGTAAATAGTTAAAATTCCACCAAAAAATCCCCACCAAAGGTTATCTAAGAGTCTGTAGTAGTCATTTAAGTTCCTGCTACCTCATTCCTCATCTGCCCATGTATTCCGAATAAAAACAGGAGCCATTGAGTTTGTGAAGCACAGCGAGAGTTTGCTTCAATTTGCTTTAACTCTCTAAAATGTGTTTCCCTCAATCTGCCTCTAAAAGGGCCATTGTCTCTGTGAGTTTAAATCCAGTTAGCCTTCATCACATGAGCACAACATGTTACTTATTAGCCTCGGGATTTCTACGAGTCATAAGACATGTTTTCAAGACGATATATATATATATATGTGTGTGTGTGTGTGTGTGTGTGTGTGTGTGTGTGTGTTTGTGTATATTTTTAGTTTTTTTCAGTTTTTTAATAAATTATGTGTTGCAAATGTTATGGTTTATTTTTTATTTTTAACACGGATTTGGGTTACATTTTAGGATTTTGGTGACAGGTTTGGTGACATTTCAGAGATGCTCTTATTTCATGTGTACCCAAACATAACTTGATCTAGTTAAAAAACTGAGGAGAGTCAATTATGTGCATTTTTGTTTCTTAAAAACATAAACAAACAAAAACCCAGAAGTACAGTGTAGATAACTGAAATTGGAAATCACACAATAAGGAAGGAACTGAGTGACACTGACCACTGAGAGGCAAGCAGTGAGACCGAGTCTTAAAACATTAGCATATATTCAATTTTTAAAAGAA
>JBBPDE010000128.1:7891304-7913948 GCA_037974605.1 Nannopetersius ansorgii
CAGAGGTTATGGGGAGGTAAAAGGGTGAATGAGACATATCTTATTTATCAAAACGGGTGAGCTATTTAGTTTGGAGGTGGGGTGGTCTTCATTTTACACCTGATAGGCTACTGTGTATTTACTCATGCAATGTACCTGGTGGGACCGTCAATATTATATATTTGTACCTGCACCTGTTTTTTATGCTAACACAAATGCCCATATTCGCTGAATATTCACTGACAAATGTGCAGTGCATGTGAATTACTCAGTTCTATAGAAAAATACTGGATTGATAACAGCGGTGGTGATAGGAACCAAAGGTCCACAAGTAAGTTACAATCTACATCATTGAAAACTATTGTGTATATGAGTCATTCCGTAATTAGGGGTACATTTCAGCATATCCAAAACCAGAAAAAATCTGTATTCTGTTTAAAAAAATTATCTTGATGGCTGCATAGTATACATATTATGTGTTAAAATCATAATTTGCCAAGCTTAATATCTAATGAATATTTAAATATATTTGTGAAAATAATACTGGGTAACACAATTGACAGGTAACAGGGTTGACATTTTGGCCATTTTTGGGGCCTTGTGCTAACTGCAGACTTCTCATCCTTCACTACAAGACCTTGATCAACTCATATTTTTGTACACTTTCTCCACATATTCGTAAATACCGCATCTGTAGAAATTTCACAAGAATATGTTGGTAACACAGTTGACGGTTAATTAGCCCGCTCTATGCGCACACACTAATATTGAGAAAATATTAAAGAGGAGGAGTCGAGATTTACCATCGTGTCTTCAGGTTTCCCTCCAAAAAGACAGTGACATCACATGATGTTGGACTTTGGACTTTGGTGTGAACCATTGTTTAGTTATTGGCAGGGGGGTCAACTGGTAACACAGTTGACATTTCTTCTTGGACACTCACAAAATAAATGGTTTAATGTGCATTAAAACAAAAACACTTTTAAAAACACATTTCTCATGCTTTTACATTTTTTTGAACAAATATGTGAAAATTGTGTGCAAGAAAATATATATTTTTAGTGGTTTTGAAGCACCAAACTTTATATTTAGCAAATCGGACATCCCAAAAACATCACATTTCAACACAAAATGTGCTTTTTTTTAAACTGACATAAAATTAGTAATTTATATTAAATAAACTTTTAACAATCAATTTATAGTTGATAAACAAGTCCATGGACATGTACCCCTAATTATAGAGTGACTCATATGCTAGCTGGTGCATAATTTATTGTTTTTCAATCAAATTGGGAAAATGTTTTGGCTTACAATGAATTTGAAATATACACTCACAGTAGAAAGGTACATGCAGGGTGTTCTAAGGCAAAATAATATCCAAAGAACGAGCTGTTTTCTCAGATTTACCACTAATTCACTGTCATAAACATTACATATTACAACTCAGAAGACATGTAGGGCTGACTGGATGTTTTGCACAGTAAAAAAGGCTATATTTGTCTTACAGACATTGTGGTCCCTGGTTTTTATTGCTGTGAAGAAATCTGCGTTGGAAAGCAAGGCACCATTTCACACCAAACACTTTTCAAACACATTTTTACAAATATATGCGAAAACTACTACATTGACATTGCCATTCAAGCACAAGCATTCTACAAGTAGGTCTACTTTCACTAGATAAAAGAAGAATAAGCTGAAGAACCAGAAGAAACATCTCAAACTGCATACTGCCATAACAAACAGTATGTAAAAACAGTACACCCACGTTAGCCATGCATGCATGAATATAGTATGTGTAGTAAAGTTGAATGTGGGTTGAGAATTTTTTTTCTTCAGTTATGACGAATTTGTCTTGATGAATTTAGTCCTGAAAAGCTTTATTCTCACCCATATTCAAAACCAACATTTCTGAAAATAAACGACCTCCTAAAAACCAGCAGTCTTAACTCTAACCATGAAAACACCCACATGCTGAGCTCTTACATAATCCAGAAGAAAGGTTTAGAAAGGCATGGGTGCACCCTCTAATGGCCATTCTGCTTATTACAACTGAATGTGTGCTCCGTAACTCTGCATGTGAACTCCTAATGGCTGATTTGTTCTGGCCTGTTGCTTTGCAGGATGAGGCAGGATACTGGGTCATGTATAACTCAAGCAAATAACACGCCCATGGGTTCACAGGGAAACCAGTGCAACCTATGAAATTCTTCATTGGGCAAGGAGACAGCAGTGACTGAAACTGAGCGCATACACATCCTCTCATCTCACTCTTAAGAGGATCAGTCATAAGGTAATCCACGTCAGCGTTCGTGTAGTAGCATGGACCTTTTCTTTCCAGAGCCTTTTACATTCAAGGTGCAGGTTTTTATCAAAAATGTTAACCTATCAGGCACTTAGCAAACAACTTCTGAGGTCATATGGGGGTAGAGCTAACATGTGGAACCAAACTGACACGAAGAATGATAGAAAAAAAGAAATATAAGAAGAATAGATAGAATATGATTGTATTGACTTACATGAAATAATGCATTGATACAGCATAAACAAGTTACATCTAAAAATACAAACCCAGGTGTTCATGCAAGCCTTGGAAAACCCAAGCATAGTCTTTTACTGTACTATATATGCATAACGTGTCATTCACTGGAGTAGAGTCATTCGCTCAGTAGAGTATAAAGACATTAGATAATTTCATTTAAGCATCTTTAGATCTTTAGATGTCAAAGGCAGATTTCCATCATGTAATGTTACAACAATGAAGTTCTTGAAACAGGACCAAAGTCCAAGTCAATCTGATGCAAATTATTAATACAGAAGTGTAAAAGTCTTACCTGTGTCTCAAGTTACAAAACCGTATATAAGACTGGATCTCCTGAAGGCAGTCCTGATGGAGGCGGAGGTAAGATCTTCTCGGTGGTGATACTAGTGTGTTTCCTTTGCCTTAAGAATAGATAATGCGTAATTTCTCCCCGTAAGCAGACACAAATGAGCTTTATGAGCTACAGATGGCTCTTCTATTGTCAGTAACAGACTCTAATGCCCCACATGATGCGAGTGTGTCGTGTTCAGCAGAGCCGTACACACGCAGAAAACTTCCATCACACACCGCTCAGATTCATTCATCTAGTGTCCACAATCCTCTTATGGACTGTACTGCCCTGAATGACATGCGGTCCCTATTTAAAACAGACCATGACAAATAACAATATGATATTTCACAACAGAGAATACCTATGTAGAGCACAAGAGACACACTGCATGCCTGATTAGCATTAGCAGTGCTTTGAAAATGCCATAGCAAAGGAAACATGTCTGTATAGCAGAGACAGAGTACAAACAAAGAGAGGAAGAGGGGAGCTGTAGAAAACATGGGTAACAGTTTAATACTTTATTTCATGGTCACCTACATAAGCATAAATGACAGTCGATATTTAGTCAGTATTCTTATGATGAAGGGAAGAATATTGTACTCTGGACAAAATAATGACAAGAATGAAAAAATGACCCTCCATTGTTTGATGTAATAGAGATTTATGATGCTCAAAAAACTGATGACCTTATATGAGAAGGTCCATCAAGACAGAGGACAAACAGGAACATTAGATAAAAATAAAGACATTTAGAGTTACCAAGAAAAGTATCTGGTTTCTTTTCTGCAATTGTTTTGCAGAAACATATTTCACTGGAATTACACCCCTTGGTGGTGCAGCAACTAACCTGACGTTTTATTTTACTTTATTTTTGTTACACCTTTCTGTGTGCAGACACACAGTTTACTTGTGTTTACATCAGAAAAGGCAAAGTAGTGATTGTTTTTGGCTTTGTCAGGGTGAGAGCAGAATTATACAGTCACAACATGCAAATGTAGAACTGCTGGCACATGACTATAAGCTCTTTAAATGAAAGATGCTTTTTGGGGGTTCAAATAACAAGGACCTAAGCATAGTCTAATTACAAACATAACAGCTGCAGTAACTGAAATGCCTTTTCCAGGTCAAATTTACCGCCAGAGCCTTGTGTTCTTAAATCTTTTGAGAAATCAGGACGTAGTTTTTCTATGTTCAACACTTAAACAGATATTGCTGACAGAAGGAATTTTTCATCGTCATGTGATATTAACATTTACCACAAGAGGGAGCACAAGAGGTGCAATTGCTCTGGTGCATCGGTTTCAGGAAAACTGACATGAACTCCTGATTACTCTCTTTTGTCTGAGAGCTTTATTTCACTGTTAAGCATTTGGTCATAAACCCATACAGTAGTTTATTAATATTTTATTAATTTCATTTTTGTCTGTTGGATGGTGTTCATCAACTCTTATTGCCAATCTTGAGCAAAACATACAACAAATTTAGCACACAACAGCTAAAGTGATCATCCTGTGGTCACAGCAGAAGTCAGGGGTCACAGTGAAGTGTCAGAGAAGAGGGGTCAAAGAGAACTCACCAGGAAAGCCTCCCCCCCCCCCCCCCCACCTCTCTGTCTCAGTCTCTCCCTCTGTCTCGCTCCCGCTCCCTCTCTCTCTCTCTCTCCCTCTCTATTTCTCCCCCCCTCTCTCTCCCTCTCTCTTTCTCCCCCTCTCTTTCTCTGTCTCCCTTTCTCTCTCTCTCTCTCTCTCTCATCCTCTTTCATTGCCTTTTAAGTGAAGTACAAATGTACTTCAACACTTCTAAACCTTTTATGAACATCACACATTTGAATTTATCGTTCAAAGTTTTTTGTTTGTTTCAGTGAAGCACTTGTGTTTACCGAAGTTCCAAGTTTCTGTTTTCTTTCAGAGAGGAGAGAAAGTGTTTTCGCCTTTTCCCGACAAGCAGAAACTTGTATTAAAAGCTGTTTTGTTTTCTTTGTGGCCCTTCCTGCAGCTCACATGCCTGTATTGTTGTGTTTTCTACTTGTTAATTTGCAAATGCTTTTCCCTCTGACATGTCTCATTGTTGAAGCCTGGGGAGAAAATAGGGAACAGCTGTTAGGCAGGTTGAAACCCAAAATTGGCTCCATATGCAATAAACTATGGAAAACAGCACATAAACGGACCCTAATTTAGGCCATTTCGACGGCCTGATTTCCTGAGATGAAACAGGAAGTGTTTTACCATCAGACCAGGGTACAGTACGGAGGAATACGACTGCAGCCAAAGAACAGGAGGAGTGCTGCTGTCATTTGGGTCGACTGCACTCAGCTGTAGGCCTGCATGGCTAATCAATAATGCAGCAGGTGTCTGCCTTACCTGGGAGAGCCGACAGCTCCACCTGGTTACTATGGAGACAGACTATAGCCCCTGTGGGGACAGCAAGTGCATATTGAGTACTGAATTCCATCTCTGGACTGTAATTGTACGTCTGTGTTTGAGAACGGTGCTGATTAACCTTGGACTTGTAAAGTTGGAGGCGGTAAGATTCTTGACAGGTCAACAGAAACGTCTTTCGGCTTTGCTTTCACTAATGTGACAGCGAGAAACACATGGTAACAGTCGAGTTTGAGTCTGTTTGGGTTTCACAGAAGGGCATTTTAGAATGTGTGTCAAGCAGCAAGGCAATGAATCCAGCCTGGAGAGCCTCCAGAGGGGAAAAGGCTGTAGAAGGGTGCTGATGGCTGGGCATGTCCAGGCACGTCAACATACACAGTGTTTTCAAGAACCTCTCTGTACAGCCTGTCTAGAAAGCAATGTACTGGCTGTGAACCTGCGCCTCAAGTTCAGCAAGTCAGTCTTGTGTTTACAGTGCGACTGGCTGAAAACATGCCACTACAGAATGATGAGGTCCCGTCTGGCATGAAGTACATTTCTGACAAGACAGGTTTGAAAGTACCGGCACAACAACAGGTTATTGAAACCTTTTTTCAGTTTCATATTCAGATTCAGACACTCTCAGAAAACTCTTTGAGGTGATGTCCTGAATACCTTTAGTTAGGGAATAGCAATCTTCCAGTCCAGTTATATTTTTGCTGTAACTCCATGCGTGTATGAAATATTGTATTACTGTTTAAATATCCTAAACAGTAATTGTTGGAAAAGTGAACACTGCGTATCTTTAATACCCTTTTGAATATTAATCTTGGATATGGACCTGTCTTTAACGAATACAGAAGTTAAAATGCAGTCTTACACATATAAAACACATGTATGATAGTAGGTTTGGCCACTGTGACCCTCCGTTTGAGGATAGACAGAAGAAATATTGCCCTACAGAGCCTTTTGTGGACTTTAGAGTCATGCAAATACTGGGTGGGGCAATACTGTGAAATCATATAGAGATTTGTATTTTATAGGTTTGCACAATTATGTCATTTACCATAATGTTTCTGTGTGTAAGAAAAGTGAAAGGAGCTGTACCCACCGTATCTCTATTGAGATGTCTATGCCATGCGTCAATATCTAACAGACACTCCCTTTGGTGACTGCTACACTATGCATTCTTTCATAATGAGGCCATCAGACAAGTTTCTCTTTGGATAAGTTCACACCCAGGATCTCTTCCCATGCCAGGATTTACCTGAGAACCAACTATTCTCCAGATATTGCTTGATTTTTGACGACATTGTGCTTTGAGGAACATTCTTATGCGTATGTGGTCATTATTGGGGTTCATGTTTACATCTGCTAACATTTCCTCTCGCATTCTTGGCAACAATGAGGCATCAACATTTGGCCGTGTTTTCCTGTTGTCAAGGAACAGACCAGAACCAGCCACAGAACTGTGGCAAGTCAAGAGCAGAAAAACTCCCAGAGGGAAGTGCTACTTCAGCAGACAAACGGTGTCAAGCAGCAAAGCCTAGTGATCTTTGGAAAATGCATTGGAAAACTATTCGGCTCTGGCTACCTTGCCGGAATTGCAACCTTTAAATCTATTCAATATGTCAGTGAACACGTTAAAGGGCCATAACATGTCAGAGATGACATAACCATTGAAATGACATTTGAAAGGTTCTGAGAAAGAGAACTGTGGATTTACTTGATCATTTACTTGAAAAGATGGCCACTTCCCTGTCAAAAGTCATGATTAAGAAGAATGTGGTCGTGATTAAGTCCTATTTTGCTAAACTAGATATATTTGTTTTTGTGGTTCGAATAATAAAGAAGGAGGGTCCCATGTTTTCAGGATGAAGCTCTTCAACAGCTGGTTTTGTTGAGTCGCTGCAGCTCAGCAAGCCCCAACAAAGCAGTAAAAAACAACCGTGATGAGGATGAGTGAGTGTTTCCTGTGAGGATTGATCTGGAAGAAAGAGAGAGAAAGAGGGAGAGAGAGAGAGAGAGAGAGAGAAGTAGAGAGAGAGGGAGAGAAGGAGAGTGAGGTGTTATATCAATCCATATACACAGAAGCAAAGAGACCCACATTAATTATCAGTCTCTTGCCAAAGGGGGTTTGAACCAAGCAGGTGTTCTGCATGAAGTGAAACTCATACTGTGGTGATGTCTGTTTCTTTATAGCTTCAAAGGTGTTGGGCTCTGCCCCCCTGTTGCATGTTCCAGACAGGGGGGGTTGGGGCTGCTGTGTGATCAGCAAGCAGAATCGGGCGGAGTAGGCCACCACACGGCTCGTCTTTGGGGCTTAAAAAAGAGGGAGTGGCTTTATAGATCTATGGATGACTGGGGAAATGCACCGTTTCTGCCTGGTAACCCTCTTTTTCTCCCTCCTTTTCCCTATATATCATACTCTTTCCTGGGAATTGCCTGGTAGAACCAGAGTAAACAGTTCTTGGAAGCTTGCTCCAGGGTGCAAAATCATTGCATGAATCCCCTTTGCACAGAGGAGGGGCAGAAAGAGAGCCTTGCTGAATTGTGTAATTGCTTGTATTTATCCCTTTCTCCTCAGAGGACAAAGATGAACAAAATGTTACGCACCTTACAGGATATGCTGGAGAAGGAAATTATTCAAAAATAATTTATTTCTTTCCCTTTACATGGAGTAGAATTTGCTAAAATTATGAGCTGATACGCTGTAGTGAAATAGAAAACACAAACTGGTTGCAGGTATAATAATGAAAGAAGAAATTCTGACTACACTTAAAGTGGTTTTATAGTGCAGTGGTTTTCAAACTCTTTTAGTCTAACGGTCCACTTAGCCCTCAGCCCACCTTAGGCCAGTTTGAGCAACACTGCTTTAGGGTGATGCCTTTGACCAGGGGTTCCCAATTCCAGTCCTGGCACCCCCACACATTTTGTGCCAAGGTGGTTGTCATTGGTTTCATTCAAAAATACATCTACACGAAAAATACAGCACGTCTCCATACAGTATCTACACCTGTTTCACTTCCCTAAAACAGAAGTCTAAACCCAGAAGCATTTAGGAATTGATAGTGTTCAGGGCATGTAGTTCAAGCGTCCACAAGCTATAAACCCAGCAGCCTAGCTTGACCTTTCACATGCCTCCACTCTATTCAGCTTAGCTTTGCAATGTATTCAAAAGAACAGGACGGGACTTCTCTCTCTGGTGTGAAGGGTCCCATAAACCCTCTGTACTTTCTGTCAGAGGACTTTTCTTTGGTGTCAGGCGGAGGTCCTTCTATGCTAACTAACACTACTCCCAAGGTACAGTTGTGGAAGATTTGACTCACAGATAGGGGGAGAGCGAAAACTTCAAGGCCTCTAGTCCGCATGTCAGCTGTGTAAACTTCCAGTATCAAACCACAATCCCCAGTCCCCAGAGCCAGATGGTGGACCTGAGAGGCCTGGATTAAGCGCTTTATTTTCACGTTCTTTTCCTTCATTGTGTTGTTCCTCCAGAGGCCCTCCTGAAAGGGTGCCAGTGGAAACAGCCATTGAAACTTTTGCAAACACGGCTCAGTTATCTTTCGCAGTAGACGCCACAAGTTTCGATGTATTGGCTGAGTATTTGCGCGACCAGTGCACTGCTGAGAGGAACAATGGCACCGCCGTCTTGGTCATTTCCAAGTCTGCAAGACAGCAGAAACTAAAATAGACCCTTAGCTTGCAGTCTACTGCCTGTTCCTCTGAAACAGCTTATGTATCAGAGGCTGTGCACTTTGAATTCTTGTCTTTTACTCTGATGCTGAACTGGCTGTCCCCTCCCAAAGCTTCTGTCATTTGGCTTTAGGAAAACCTACCTTTTTGTTTCAAGATCAGCTTGGAAGACTGAATTCTTCCATCACATTAACTTCATACATACTTCACATTCCTAGGCTCTCCATGATTGTTCTAAAGTCCTATCTTAGGGTGGCTTTTATCTTGGTATATGTGATTATTTTATCATATCTGCCTGTTTGCTTGCAATACATGACAGTTCTCACCCAGCATCATAGTGGTGACTGGCCAGTTTTGTACGAATGACCTAACAGACACATACAACTGACTAATGCTGCCCTGGTTAACATTTTTCCACAAACAAGAGCACAGCAATATGTGCTGCTTTGGACTTCTATTCATGGATGGCTGGGGTATTATCCAGAATTAAGCTGGCCTCTCATAAGCCATCAGTCGTATACAGCTTTAACAACTGTAAGTGAATGTCAATATAAGATGTAAACACACAAATTCAATATCCATCTTCATGACAGTTTGATTGGTTTGCCAAACAACAAGGGCTAGGCAAGCATAGTACAAGCATATTAGGCCAATATTTGTATGTATTTTCGAGTGATGCCAAATGATGCTGTCAGGTATTATTGATGCAAACCAAATAATGAAATTTTACTTTAGATCTCTAAAGTACAATTTGTATTTACAAGGCAAGATGGAGATGTCAGCCAAAAGCCCTCAAAATCACATTTTTCAAATGACTGTATCGTGTGTTGAACCTTCGATTTGCTAAATAAAAGAAAGACTCTGTGTTCCACTGAGCTTGAGAATGACTTGCTGTTAGTGATAGTGATCTAAAGTATATAGGACACGAAGTAATTGAAAAGATCTGCTAATGTACTCCTTCCTTGTAGAGTTAATCACTCTGTGTTGCATGCTGCATTTGCCTCACTGAAACTAGTTTTGATCCAAACATGGACATGAACTTCCACTCAGCTGTAAAGCCTCACATGAATACACTATAAATGCGAAACATATAATTGTGGGCACAGTGTGGCGCTTAAAACAAGGACCAATATGTCTGTGATCATGCAGGAGGGTTATTATCTAGCTCACAGAAGAACAGTGCAGGAACGTTTGGGTGGAGACAGAGCGAAGGACAATTACTGTTTATCAGAGGACCACACTCTCCTGACTTATTTGGTTACAGGCCACAGTTAAGATGCGCAAGTAGAACAAAAACAACAGAAAAAAACACATATGAAAAGCACTAACCTCGCATTGCCCTTTTAGGAACATCTACTCTGAGACTCTTTTATGGGCAAAGATGTTTTGTTTACAAAAGCAGCAACCAGATATACTCCAGAAATACTTTGAAGTCGGGGCTTTTTGTCAACATGAACAACTGTCTTTTTCTTGTGCGGGGCACTGATTAGTCAAGACCTCTGAATCTTTGAGAAGGCCACGGTCAGAAAGAGTCAATTAGCATCTGTCTAATCTTGCTGATGATAGCCGTCTTGCACTGTATTTATGGGCTCTTATCTGTGGCTGTATTAATTGGAAGTGAGGTGGGTGTTTTGAGGCACAGATGGTGCCGACCCCCAGCAAAAGAGGAGGACGCGAGATAATTGGCTATGCTCCAGAGGAGTGGACAATCTATAGGCCTACCTGCTCAGGCGGGTTTAGGATCAGAGGCAAGAAGCAGATTACCGCATCCCTCTTTGCACAAAGAAGTCATTAGGAAAGCACTAATTTTGCCCAGTCTGTTCATTTGTCAAAATAAAGGAAAAGACATCTGTGGTCCTGAAAATTGCTCAGTTTCAGCGAGTTACGGGAGATGCGTCAGGCCATAGAAGGTAAATTACTACCTGTGGAAAGTTTCTGAGACCATATAAATAGAAAAGACGCCATTTGTTATTTTGTGTTGAGCAGTTCTCTCCTTTTATAAAAACCTTGTGAACCTTGTGTTTGCCATTATTTCCAGTGATTCTCCCCCCGAATGAATGCTTTCTTCCAAACATTTCAGACATTCGTACTCCTCAAATGATACATTTCTTTGGCACTGTGCTTTCCTGATGAGAAGAGAGCAAAAACTAGTAGCACAGCATATTTCAGACAGAGGAACTCCCAATGGCACGGTTTATCCAGAGGCTAGGAGCTTCTTTTGTTTAGACTGTCACAAACACACACGTACACACATGAATGCACACACAAAGAACAGAAACAGAACAAAGAGAAGAAATAAAACACATTGTGGTGTGAAGTGTATACCTTCAGTAATTTCCAAGTAACGACAGGTATTATACGTTACCAAGCTACAATTATATTATGAATGACCTTATATGGAACAATTCCTACTTAGTTCATTTGTGAGAGTGCTTTGATGTGAAATTATAGGGAACTTTTTATATTGCTGATGGCAGTAGCCATGGGTCATGATGTCTTTATATTTCAACAGTAAGACAGTTTCCCTGTGTAAGATAATATATGGATTATCTACAGTGTTGCTTAATCCAGTTATGTTTGAATTCATATGTTACATGTAACATCGACGATGGATATGGAATCACAAGAGGTTTTTTTTGAAGAACAATTTTAATCCATGAACCATTTTGTAATTTGCCAATTATTTTTCATCCAATCTGATATCAATCTGTTTACAAGGACAAACGTTGTCAAGTGCGTAATTATGTCCTCAGTTCCTAAGAAACTAGTTCTGTGAGTAATCATGAGCCATAAAAAGGAGTGTACTGTTTACCTTTTACAACTTTGATAAGCCCTCACATTACTGCCGGGCTGAAACTACAGCGCGTGCTGTTTTCAACCTATGGCATTCAATGACTTGCTGCCATTTAAACCTTGAGAAGAGATTGCACTAGCACTAGATGACTTCAATTTCAAGTTAAAGCACATTTTGTATCTTTTATTGGTGCCTCACATTCCCGTGAAGAGATAATCATAATAATAATAAAACAATGATTCTCTGCCTCCTCCATGTCATGAGTCAGAACCTCGTCACACACAGTTGTCATTCCGGTTCTGCTGTACGTCTCTGGTTCAGAGACAGAACAAGCGTCTTCCATAGGGGCTGATGTCTCGCTTATAATTGTCGGTGGGTGTGTTTGGGGTTGCACTGTAATTTGCATGGTGCCTATCGTCTGGGTGAGGCTCTGCCTGAGCAGAGGAGCAGTGATGTGGGTCACTTAGGCCTGTAATTACTGGTTTGATAAACTATGGAGGACTGAGGGGAGATGTCCTTCCAGATATACAGTTGGAGATATTCCTCTCTTGACCAGACAGAATCAAAATTCAACCACGTCAAAATGACGCGCAACTCTGTATCAAAGCTGCAGAGCTTGCATATTTTGAAGATTTGAAACAAGGGAATTACATAAGACTTCACGACATGTAGGAGGAAGTGGTCAGAAGTCCACCAATACCTACCCTTTGTTCCTTCTTACTGAAAATCAACTGGTGGACAGATGTATTTCCATTAGAGCAGACACTTCCATAAGATTGGTCCTTCATCAAACGAGTATGCGGTCAAGGAATTCGCGATGAGCCTGGAACCGCTGTATACACACAGCACTCAGCCAGGTTTGTGTCTATGCATCAAAACCCCCACCCTGCAGACACAAACACTCAACCTAGCAACTAAGCTTCACCTCCCTCCTGTGTGTGCGTCTCTCTTGTTCCCGCCCATCCTCTCCCTTACCATCATCCTCCCCCACTTTTCCCTAGGGATGGGCCAAACTCCCACTGCAGCCCAGCTTTAAGCTCCAGTGGAAGCCTATGAATGGGGGAGGGATGAAGTCACCATCATCATGCTTGACAATTGGCCAACTTTGGACAAAAGTGTCCAAAAGATTACTGCACAGCTATGCAATGTTAATATGAAGGTTAACAGAAAGAGTTGGACAGTGCCACCAGTGAGAACTTGTGCAATATCCTATCCTCAGGGTGTATTCTCTCACACGACAGCTCTGAGGTTGACGATGCCAGTTCCCAGCAGCCAACTAGGTTAATCCCCCCGGTTACCTTCAAAGCCCTCTTATGCTTCCAAACCAGCATAAACAGGAATCTTAGAGGAAAAAGAAAAAAAGTGGGACAGGGGAAAGCCATATAAGGAGCACTGGTTTGCAGAAGGTCACATGTACGTGTCCACATAACTCGCCCCAGTACTGCATAAAGCCCGATGCAAAACTTTGCGTGAGACTGTGCAGGGCTCTCCCTGATAATAAGAGCAGGTTGTAAAACAACACTGCTGAAACGCGGATAGGCTTTTGGCTGCTAAGCTCGGGAAAGTCACACCAATGCAAAGACGACGTCTCTCTCTATCTTTTTTTTCCACAGGCGATCACAGACAGCCCAACTGCTGCCCTGATGACTATCTTGTTTTATAACCCGTGTTTGCTCGGAGTGAGAATGTGTTGCTGGCTCCGTATGCTGAGCACCATCGCGTGTCTAGCCCAGCGGTCTAGCACAATTTGGTGACGCAAGGGGAGCTATTAATATCTCAGGAACGGGATGTACTCGATTCTGCACAAGAGTTCACCCGAGGACAGGCGGTGAACAACACGGGCGCGCTGTTGCGCTGCGGTCCCGGAGACAGCAGGAGCAGTTCAACAGATTTATGGTGCTCCGGCCGGGTTTACCCGCTCACTCGGACGGTCAGAGCAGCCGGCCCTGGTCGAGCCGCGTGGAGCCTCCTCCCGCAGTCCGGCTCCGCAGCGCCGCGGGGTGGGAGCCCACAGCCCGCCAGCCTCGCCCACTCGTGAACCCGATGACTCCCTGCACTCGGATCAAAACAACCCCAAAGAATGCGCGCGCGCGCCCCTGTGTGCTCAGTGAATGGTGGGGACCAATATCCGCAAAATGCCTGGACAAAAGAAACATTTTGACCTAGAAGGGACAGTTGGCTGGTCCCCACTGGGACTTCAAACATGCGTTTTATTTCAAAGGAACTACAATGTCCTTTTTACTAAGATCGCGGCTAGGTTCAGATGGAGAAAAACGTATAATATATAATCACCGGAAATGCCATACAAATAAAGGGATAAAAACTTGTTTTTATTTCGTGCATGAGCTTTTGTTGTCATCTTGAGACCAGAAATTATGTTTTACTCAAGTACCGGTACTCCAGTAACAGGAAAATGTAAAGTTTTGTTTAGGTTACAGTAGGTTCCACGAGATACGTGCTCAAAGTGAAAAGAATGTAAATGATCCGTGGCCACATTGTCTAGCCAGAATGATACATATCTATTTTTTTTTAATGTAAATGTCAATTACGTGCAAGTATAAGGCCGTAATTGTTTTCAGCATTTAAAAAGTATATCCATGGCTCCAGATATATGTGTACAAAACAGTTCAAGTTAAAATCCACAAATCCACCTCCTTCACCTAATGATTCCCTGTCTGAGTTCATAACAAACAGTGCAAAGCAGCAGCATTAGAAGATGTGATATCTGTGTTTTGTTTTCTCATGTAGTGCTCTCTATTACTCAAACCCATCACAATTGTGCTTGGTTTAGGGATTGTACTTGGTACACATCATGAAAGATATGCATGAATTCCTGCAAAACCAGAAATCAAAAACAGTCTTACAGTCACAAGAGCATTTACACAATTACAAACAAACATTTACATTTACAGCGTTTGGCTGACACTTATCCACCTCAAGTAGTCCACATCAGTTTCTTAAACCTGTAAAGCAACTTAAATCCAAGTCCACTATTCAACCAAGATACTGCACGTTCGGTTCACCTAAACAACATCTGTCAAACAATACCTAACCAATATCTGCCGAGCAATACCTGAACAATTCAAGTCATAGAAAAGTCAGGAGTTAAGACAAGTTAAGACAACACATTCCAGTCTTCCAATGGAAGGACAGAATAATTCACTTCAAACAGCATGTTAATGTGAACATAACTTACAAAAGAAAATACTCATGTGCATAGTCACCACACTGTACACCAAAACCACAAATGAAGCACATTCTGGGCTGCTTAAGTATCACATTAATGCTAATTCAGTTGGTTGGGTTCTGCATGCATACATTTATGGGTTCTGCATGCATACATACTGCAGAGATGTAGTCCTAATGAGTTTTCAAGAAAAAGAATGAGAGAAAGCATGGTCCGAAAAATCCTGAATTCACCAGCTGTCATACTCAGCTTGGTCTTGTTATGTTTATTGTATTGTTTGATTGGTTCGTTGGTCAATTGATTTGTTTGTCTGTTTATTTATTTGCATTTATTTGCATTTTATTTTACACTCTTCTGTATGTTTGACTCTAGTGCTGTCAGGTCAAGCTATCAGTACTGCTGAATTTATGTCAGGTCAAGTTTTTAGATCATTGTTTAATTGTAGGGAGTCTTGAGTTATGTGGAGGCAATGGTCCCAGTTGGTAGGATCACGGAGATATATTTTTAAGTTCATGGAAATTTTTGAAAATCAAAACAGCCAACGAGATCCACATTTAAAAGATGTTCTGTCATATTTGTTTGTCTGCATCTCCACTGGTGTCTAATGTGTCCTTTCCAGTGTCATGTATTGTTTTTCCCTCTGGCTGCCTGTAGGCATAAATGATTGCAGTCTGGCCCTATTCCCCAAAAGCATCACTGTGTTAAGATCATTAGAGTTTTCAGAACACAGTGACACTTGCCGTACCGTGCTATGATAACTTTTTTGCTGTGAAAGGTGTGGATATCTCGAAAACATTTGCACTTTTCCCATGCACCTCTATTGATCTGTATCCACTACAAAGTAGGCATGCTCATGCATTGACATGCTGTCAAGTTCCACTAGACCACTTGCGTCAGAAGGTCGGCTGTGTTGTTTAGATTGTGCAAGAGCACTGTTAAATGTATGGAAACAGATTCTTTCCCATTAGGATGCCAAATTGCACAAGAACTTTTAGATAAAAGGGAAAGATTCTGAGGCCGGCCTGTAGTACGTTAGTGCCACATCCCCTGAAGACAGACTGGAGAATGGTGTCGTTTGAATAGGAGAGGAAAGAGGCCCTCTCTCCACTGTGTCATCTCCGTGAGTTAATGCAAAGGCTGAGGGTCACATGATATTACATGATGCAGCTGAATGGAGAGAATTAGAAAGAGAGATGTTTCTTTTAGCCCTGCAAGGCACATCCCACTCAAACCAACCCATTGATCAATGCTCTCTATAGAGGCTCTCGTCACAGATAAGGAAAAAAAGGGTGCTTGCTCCATTTTGCTCTTTTCAGCTATATTGCACAACCTAGACAAAGCTTTGCCCTGTAGCATCGTGGTCAAAAGCATTACTACTAACCACAGCCAGCATGTCATTATTTTTACAGCTATTTCTGAATCACTTGTAATGATAAGTCATTTAAGTAATGACGTGTGTGGTTAATGCGGCCATGTTCACCTCCTCTGCTTTACTTAATCATTAACCAAGAAGGTCACGATGATATAAGATTTATAAAAGGGTGGAAGTACAGCTAGGCTCCGTGCCTTATCTAGAGCATGCCATATCATCATTTCTCCTTTAAAACCTGAGTTCCTGGAATTGACAATTCACAGCAAACAGACTAGCCCATGGTGATTGTTTTGCAGAGAAATGACTGTGTGGCACGTGTACCTGAATATCTAGCTGACGGGGTGGGCTGGGGGTGAGGATGGGGGGGTGCTGAGCGTAGGCACTGTTGGGACAACACATAGTCTGAACTTGTTTGTGTTCCTTCTTGTGACACACTCTGTCCTGGCCTTATTTGAATCAGAGGTACTTACTTGGAACATAATCACCAACCAGAGTTCAACTCCTGATAAGAAACAAACAAAAAAAAATTCAATGAAGATGATATTTTGGTCTTTTGAACAGACATAATGGGCAGACCCTAAATTAACCTCACTTTCTGTATCATATTGGCCCTTATGTACTCCTTGCTGATGGTTTTATTGTTCCACTTTATGTATCTATTCTTATATTTCCTGAGCTGAACAAGATACAACAGACTGCAGATCATCCGTGTCATGTAAACTGTGGCAATCTGTGAAAAGTGAAACTACTGTTGTTTTAGTCACCTCAGTAAAGCCGCCAACATTTTCCATCTCTTTACCTTACTTTCATTAACCACTGCTCTCATAACCACTGCCAGGTTCTCAGAGCTCATCATATGCCATATGCCATCACAGCAGCATGTGAATTTGTTACAGCAATGTGTTGGGTGTGTTTTTCAAAAGCTCTTTCTGAAAAGGAAGTTTAGATTTCTAATAATTTCATGCAAGAATTTCATTGAAATTAAATCCATTCAAAAGCCTTGTCTTGTTTTCTAGGACCTTCGATTTCTTTGCCACTGCTTTGGATAAGAAGATATTTTGTAAATTCAGTCCTCCAGTTATAATCATAAAATATGCAGAAGGACACACACAGGCCTGACAAACTGAAGGTTTATCCATTCCCAAACCTAAAAACATTTGTTGGTGTGTTACATAAATAAGTTCATACATAAGTAAGTAATTCATATAGTACCTTTCACAAACCCCGGATTGCTTATTTCTTTATTACTTGTATTAAAACTCACCATTAACTGAACAGAGTCACCATAATAACAAGCACCTGCATTTGGTCATTTGAAAGTAAGCTGTTTCATTTGCCATTTAGATGGAGGTAGTCTGAGCCAATGGTAAATTGTGTGTATGAAAACACTCATGTAAAATTTTAAGATCCAAAGGTATTTTTTATTGTAACTTTAGGACCCAGAGGTAATTTTTGCTGTCATGTTTATTCCATGTCTTTCTTCATTTGACTAGCATTTGTATCAGTGTAACATATTACTTGATTTACCACATTGGCTTTGCAGTTACTTTATTAATTAGCCAAATCAGGTTGAATGCAATGCAGCTGAAGCATCAACTGCTGATGAGCCTTTTTATTCCACTCGTTTTAACACTGAGCATCTACTGACTTTTCCTTTTTGTTTTGTTGAAAGAATGCAAATTATGTGAATGCGTAATGCATGCCTAAGGCCTTGGTGTCAGTTTCTACTGAAAACCTCTACTGGTTCCCAAAACGTATCTGATATCTTCTGGTAACAGGTTTCACTCATTTAACCTACATGTTCACTGCATCTATTAACACGGTTTTCACATTGTAGCTAGTAATCCCCCGCTTTTCATTGGGGTTACAACCCAAGAGCACGGCATATAGTGAAAATCCGCAGTTGTGTTTTGGTTAAAAATGTCTAAACATGCTTATGTAAACTCAGTTTAATGCATTGCCCTTAAAGAAAATGTAAAGGTAAATAAATAATCAGAAAACTTTATTGCTTAAAAAACATTAGCATTAGCAGTTAGCATTAACAGCATGCAAAAACCCATACACAAAAGAAACAATGAAATAACTCTCTCTACCTGCATGTTTAGCACAGCTTACTAATACTAAATAAACTGAGATAACTGTTGAAAATTTAAGGGGAAACGTTTAAAACACTAAAATACAAGACACAGAGCAGTCACCACATGCTGCAGCAGGATTCTTCTTCTTTTTTATGGCGGGTGACAACTTTTCAGTGTTTTACGGCGGTAATACATTTCAGTTGACAGAAATAAATCTGTGAATGCTGAATCCGCGAATGCTGTAAAACTGAGGGGTTACTGTGTACATATTTTCTGTAAATGCAGGTTGGTAATGTAGGCTTCTGTCATTGACAGCATAACTATCATTGTCTACCAGTTCTTGATTTAATAATACATTTTTTGATATTACCAAATTGACTAGTACTATAATAGTGCATACGCACTACTAGTGCGTAGTGGGTAGGATACTTGCCTCTAGACCAAGAGGTCACAGGTTCAAATCCTACCTCCAGCACACCACCACTGGGTCCATGAGCAAGACCCTTAACCCCAAGTTGCTCCAGGGAGCGACTGCCCCCTGTAGTTAGAGAATGGAAGTCGCTTTGGATAAAAGCGTCTGATAAATGCCATAAATGTAAAAAAGAGGACTCTCTTTTTGTCTTTGCATGATCCTGGTAGTTAGGATGGGTAGTGGTACTTGCAAGCACCGGAGCATGTGGTCTATGCCAAGATGGTGTGCTGGTGCACTAGCCAAGTTATATGTTTGTTCTGGAGGGCATCAGATACAGCATTGCAGAACAGTGTACTCCCGCCATCAAAGTTAGGAACCCAGCCAAGGACACGAGGGGAGAAAATATGAGCATGTGGAATGATTGACCACTAATGGAGGCATGCTGATTAGAGACCCAGTGTACTCCAATGGCAAATGCACTGAGGAGACGGCTGCGCTGAAGAAGACAAAAGAGACTCATGGGGAAAGCAAGAGTGAGAGAGAGTGTGTACGCGTGTTACTAGGGCACTCCCTTTTCTAAATCTGGTTAAATGTTCTACAAAGCCTTTAACACGTGGTGTTCAATCTCACTATTTCGCATTTGTTACTGATCTGAGAACAGCTTTGTGGTTTCTCACACAATAGGTAAGGCTGACACACAGCTAGAGGAGGCTGGTCTGCAGTCAGTACATAAGAGTGACGTCTCTGAGCAGGAAGAGAGTATTTGCACACATGATGGGAAATGAGACATTTCCCAACTCTGAAAGAGCAAAGCTAAACCACAAGAAGTAAACAACCTCTGAGTTTCATATATGTCAAGAGTTCTGCGTTGACATTTAAATGCTACATGCTTTCTATTCGACATGCGAACAACAAGACCTCCATTAACGACTTCAGAAATGGCAGAAATGATTAATTACAGAAAATGACTAAACTCATACAAAAAGGACAAAAGCTGCTTTTGAAGGGTTGGGTTCTTTCAGCGTTAGTACCTAGAGCTCCAGTCATCTGCTCATGTTCAGCCACAGCTGAAAGAGGCCGGCCTTGTTACGGCCACATTGCTTTATGACCTTCAGTTCTCTGATGGATGTTTGCCAGTCAGATGGTCGGAACACTCTGACACGTTCTTGGGAAGAGAGCAGTCTGTGGGTGATTACAAAAGACACCTGAAGAGCTGTTTAGTTCAGCTTGAAATGCTTTTCCCAGGAGCAAAATGGAACGGAGTCACATGCACAGCCCGCATGAGCCATTACTATTACTGCTACTGAGTACTTTCAGCTGCCTTTTATGCTTTTATGATGTTTGCATTAGATATACACTATTTCCTTGACTTGGAGCAGTGATGTATGCGTTTAGGAAGCAGGATTATTTTAATGACGTATTCAAGCTTAGTTGCACTTGAAAGATAAGTGAATATCCATAACAAGTCCAGACATTTTGGTCCAGCATGGTGTTCAGCATCGTTCACAGTTTTTACAAGTGTGACAAGCCATAATTCTAAGTGAATGAGTTCCCTCAGTCCTGACACAGTAATTTAATAACAAAACCCGTTAATATACACAGCCTTTAGCGTTTAGCTGTTATTGTTCAAAGTCCTACCTGTCATGCAACGCTGATGTGTACATCCAGACAGTCTGAGTTTTCTATCCCAGGCTGTCTGTCTTATGAGAAACTAAACAAATATGTGGTTAGATACATCCAACTCGACTAGTGTCCCATATTTTTATTTTCAATTTGTACAAAGGACGGCTCCTTGTACAAATTGGAAACTGACCTCCAGAATGTTCTAGGACAGAACAGCACTGGAATGCAGAGTTCTAGCATGCGGTGTTCAGGGTCAGGCTTTTCGGTGCTAGCACAAAAGCATTCCCTTCACTGACGTCACAGCAGGCCGGTCAAGACAGATGTCTGAATTTGCGTTCTCTGAAAAATCATGGCAATAAGATCATTGCAACATGCTGGAGTTAAAGTGATCCCAATTCTAAAGCGCCTTCACCCCGGAATCATCTCTGAGAACATGTGTCAGAGGACTACCTTTCAACTAAAAACTTTATGCGTCAGTGATGAAAATTTTAATAGTAAAAGTGAGTCATCTCACAGGAGTAATCATACAGTGGGAGAGATTCTACCCACCATCTAAATCATTTTTGGACACCACTGTGTCACAGGCAGCTCAGATCATAAGTAAAGGGCCAGAGAGTGGGTTTTTCACTGTGTGGGTGAAGTGAGAGTTATTCAGTGCTTGCTGATGAAGTGTAAATGATTTTCGGATACTGTGTAATAGTCTGCAGTGTAATAGCTCTGTGGCTGAAGTGTTTTGCTGATAGACAGGTACACGTCTATGAAGTCACTGGCCCGTGTTTGTAGCGTTGTAGTTTAAATTGCAAATATATGACACATCTTTTTAGTCCTTCGGGAAATAAGAGAAACACTGACAGAAATGTGTCTTGTCACGTATGCATGCCTACGGGTGACGGCAGAGGGACAAGCGTTTTTCTTCCTCTTGTGGCAGCCATCTTGTGAAAGAGGAACTGCCCCTTGTTGTTGTGCTGTCATGGAGCGTGCCTCCGAAGCACCACATGAAACGCAAGAACACCCAGTCCTTGTGGTGAAAGAATATGTAAAGTAATACAGCCAGATGGTCCTCTGAATGCAGTGTAGCCTTGTTCACACTGAACACCAGGAACTTTCCAGAGGGGCCTTTTGTGAGCAGAGCTGAAAGACTACCCGCTTTCCCACAGGAGAGGAAGCGCAGTGCTGCTGTTAAAGGGTGCACTCCAGTCGGTGCCGTTCGACTCTTTGTTTCTTTATCCTTTTCAATGAAGTTTGATTTTGCATTTTCCTCTTAAATTCTGGAATCATTTTGCTATTTGAAGAAATACAGACTGAATAATAAAAGCTGTTTTACGAGTTTGTCTAAATGTGATTATCTGTTATATCCATCTTCATTTCTTATTCTTGTTTCCCCATTAAGACCCCTCTGATGCTGAAACCTGGAAAGCAGACTTACCTAATGCCAGCTGTGTACTTTAACTGTTTCTGATTTGGGAGTGAGTGACAGTGGCATGGATCTGCTCGCACTATTATGACAACAAATTCTTTGTCAACAACCAGTTCTTATCTGACAGATCTGAAACAGCACTGACTTTTTCTACACATGCTTGAAGCCCCATAGATTTTCTGGGGATGAACAGAAGTGTTCATTCACTTTAGCCAACAGCAACGAAACAGCAAAATTTTGTAATGCAAGAGCCTACAGCCTATGAGCCCCCTCACCCTTACACTGAGTGATGTCATTTGCTAGACCTCTCCACAACTATATGAGTGTGCAGCCACTAAAGCACTTCAGATATTTTAACACTATTGCTGAGCACATTTATCTGACTTTTTGGCCACATAAGTAATTAAGCTATATATAATAGTTGTACATAGGTGTTTGCGATGCCTCTCACCCCTGTTGACAAATACATTCCAAACCCTTCCCCCTGCGTTGACAAATACATTCCTCCTCCCCCATCAACAAATATGATCAGTACCTTGAAAAAAGCTCCGGCTGTCGTATTAACAAATAGTGGATTTTTTTAATTAGGTATGGAACATTTACAATGACACTGCTTGCACAGGGATTAAACACTAGATGTTTTTTGAAAGCTGCAACTATGAGTGATAATCTGCCAGAATTGCATGATCAACGTGTATGGTTATGTCAAGTGCATGTCAAGTGTGTCGCCTTGTACTTGTACATGTGTAATGACAGTTGGTATGACAGTTGGGGCAGTTGGCAGCCTAGTGGTTAGGGCATTCGCCCTGTGATCAGAAAGTCCAGGTTCGATTCCCAAGACCGCTAGGCACCTCTGAGG
>JBBPDE010000128.1:7915442-7943821 GCA_037974605.1 Nannopetersius ansorgii
ACACACACACACACACACACACACACACACACACACACACACACACACACACACACACACACACACACACTGCACACCCACACGCGCTGAATGAAGTTTCTCGGGTACTTTGTGAACTTCAGCAGAAGAGATGAGGAGCGCGGCAGCCAATGAGCGCGCGGGTGTCGTGACGAGACCGCGCGTGGACCCCGCCCCCCGCATGGATACGGTGCGCGCGGAGCGCAGAGAGACACACCGCCTGTCACTTAACACAAGCAGGACCGGGGCCAGCATGGCACTGTGCACATCACAGGAGTCCAAGTTTCTGAACACCTCCTTCAGGGACGAGCACGAGTAGAGAGGAGGAGGAGGAGGAGGAGGAGGAGGAAAGCGCATGAACGGTTTTATTCTGGCTCGGTTTAATCACGCAGGATGTCAGAGCTGCTGAAAAGCCGGTAAGATCCAGAAAGAAGTGAGTTCTGCTTTCCTGAGAGCTACCTCCACATCAGCACCAACACAAAGGGATTCCGCGGAGTTCACTGCTTGAGCCGAGAATCATTTGGGGTCTGAATGTCCTAAAAGAAACCTTTGGGGGCACTTTTCTTTTTTCTTTTCTTTCTTTTTTCTTCCTTTTCGAAATGGAACACTTAGCAGCTGAGTGCCTTGTGTCAATGTCCAGCCGTGCAGTGGTGCACGGTCCTAAAGGGAATAAAGAAATCCGGCCCGAAACTGCGCCTGCCGCCCGGCACGGGGAAGAGACCAAGGAGGCTCTTGTGAAGGACAACTCTTCCCTGTTCGTGGTGGCCAGGATCCTGGCGGATTTCAACCAGCAGAGCCCAAACCATTTCGCCGAGCAGGCGAGGATAAAGGAGGAGAGCGTGCCGGTGGCCCTGACGAGAGATGTTGATGATGGAAACTCTGCCACACCTACCGCCACCCCTGCCGACTCTGCCCTCAAACAAAGAGGCAAGCGACTGAGGGCTCGGACTGAACAAGAATCCCCCCAGAAAAAGCACAAATGCCACTATTCAGGTTGCGAAAAAGTTTATGGCAAATCGTCCCATCTCAAAGCTCACCTAAGGACACATACAGGTCAGTCCCCCCACTGCAGCAAGTGGTTTGCTCGTTTGGTTATCCTTGTTTTCTCTCTCGCTCAAACATAAATTGCACCGAAAGCGGCCGGGATTATGAATTCATACACAAATAAATAAATAATGTGGTGGACTATTTTACACGGGGACAGGGGGACAAACAATAAAGCACACCGCTCCTGTTTACTGTAATAACCGGCAAACACATACGAAATGTAGCTAAATTGCCTCATCATAATAAAGTCGTTATAATAAAGCGTGCTTTTCACTTCCTAGGCGTTATTAAAGCGAAAGTGGGCCGCCGTGTTATTTAAGTGGCGGTGTAAATGTGGCCACGCCCACAACCACAGAAGAAAACCTCCAGCCAGGGAGAGCAGCAACAGTTCCCCCACACAATCTCCTCCTCAGCGCGCCGGGGCGGGTCTCCTCACCCCCTCTCGCTCCTGAACGCTTTGTCAGGGCTCTACAGAAGAGATCCGTGCGTTCTGTGCGCACAGTAGCTGTAGCAGCCTCACTCTAAGTCATTCAGCCCAGCAACTAATGGAGAGCTTAGAGAACATTATCAGCTGGTGGTCTAGTGGTTAGGGAGTTGCCCCTGTGATCGGAAGGTCGTGGGTTTGAATCACAGGGCGGCTTTAGGCACCACTGAAATGTCTTGGGCAGGGTCCCCACACACTGCTCCCTGGCTGCGGTGTTCCTGGATGCCAGCTGCCTCGCTGTGTTAAATGCACAGAACAGTTTGGGCAGGTGCCATATACGACAAATGCACTCTACAGTATACGCCCATTATTAAGCCCGGCATCATCCTCCCTCCCCTGCAGTCTGCAGTCCTGTCCAGGAAGCCCGTTTAGCTCAGTCAAAAGTTATCGAGACTGGGAAGCACCACTTTCTGTGTTGGGCACGGTACAGAAACAGAGCTGGAGACCCTCGACAGGACTAACAATTGTAGCCCCTTTCTTATTGATGTGTTGAAGCTCCTTGGGATGTGTACAAAGATACGAGAGAGAGAGAGAAAGTGAATAAACAGGGAGAAAGGGGGGCTGCGTGGAGTTCTGCAGATGCTTGTCTGCTTCTTAAGCTCTTTGTTGTGATGTGCCACACCCCCGTCGGCCAGACTGCCAGCTGATCTGGCCAGCAACAGACTCGGCTAGATGAGCTCAGAGAAAGATAGAGCACAGCAGAACTCCACAGAACACTGCCCTTCGTATCGAATCAAAACCGCTCTGTGCTTAACTAAACCACAAAATACATTTAATCCAAGCATACTGTTCCATCATGCAGTTATCTGACATATCAAAACCTGATCATGCGCCCTAAGTATGTGGAACATTTTTTTTGCACAAAGACAGACTTCAGATCCTGCAGAATGATGTGCAACATATAAAAATGACATAAAAATAGAAATAACCCTTTTTCTAAATACAATTTTGGTTTGACATGGCAGCCATGCACACACCATTTTCAGATGCATGAGTGAGTGCAGGGAGGATGCCATATGTCATGCCTGGTTTTGGTGCCAGTAAGCAGTAGCTGAGGGTTTTGGTTAATTAAGCCCTTTGTTAAATTGCAGTATGTCATCTTGACAGTGTTTTAGCATGCTCAGCTTCTTTCTTTCCTTACTGTAATCTTAATTATTTTTGACACACAGGGGTAGAAAGGGGGTGAGTGTGAGGTCCATAACTATGTGCTTTTAGGTATGAGGTCACACTTATGTGGTTATACTGATGTATTCACAGTTCCCAAGTGAGTGATGCAGTTTATGCCACAGTCTGTGGCCTGTGGCCAGTAATACTTTTTCTGGGTCTACGCTTAAGCCCCATCCCGATGCTTTCTCTATTAACTGGGGTCATTCTTTGCTTTCTTCGCTTTTGATTGGGCCTCACTTCACTTGCAGGTTCGTGATTGGATTGTGTTCTGGTTGAATAATGAGTGTTCCGCCTCATTTGTTTTGGTAATCAGAGAATGTGGGTCATTTGAGTTCAGCAGTCCAGGCTCAGCCAACCTGCTACGTGCTGGGCGCCTTTTCCTAAGCACTCAGCAGATTTTTCCTCAGTCTCAACCAGTAGAGCAAAGACAAAATGGATCCCTCTCCCAGCTAAACACCACTGTCTAATTGAAGGGGGAACACAGTGTTATAAAAACATATGAGGGGAGCCAAGTGAGCTGGAGTCCTCGTTTGACTTCAGTAACGCCCTGAACCCTTTTCCGACTCTGGTTTGAACTCTGCTTTGGAACATTTGTCTTCCTGAATCAGAAACTGGGCATGGAGTTCTGTTCCTTTCAGTAATAAAAAGTTACTTGGATCTTGGGATTACCTTTTTTTAGATGACTCAGTTCAGCTTTGCTGATGTTTTTGATGGGAGGTCGTAATTGAATGCCAAATTGTCTTTTCTAACACTGTTAGTGTTTTTTCTCGCAGAGCCGAATAATGTTACTGTTTGCTTTCCATCTGCCCCTCTTCCCATCAGCTCATAATTTCAGAGTGTCCATAAATCGACCCCATGTTCTGCATATTTATAATTTTTCGTACTCAAACACATCTGATCCAGCACAAGAGCTGAAGCAGGTGTGGTAGCTGAGAGAAAGGACAAAAATGTGCTTAGTGTGCAGTCTCCAGGACTGGGATCAGGAATCCCTACTATAAGTGAATGGTGTTGGAGTGCATCATGATAGATTGATAGTGATAGATATACACAGTGTGCTCCACTCTCATTTCACATATAGGCTCAGCATGCCACAGAACGACTGGCTGGGAAGGCGGCCGTTACATGTGCTAGCTTGCTGTGAGGAGAGGAGGTTTATGGCGGAGCTAGAGCAGATGCACTATTGTGATCAAAAGCTTGCTTAAACCATTCAGCAGAGGGCTTGACTCACTGCTTTAAAGGAAAATGCAGCACTGTTTGCACTGAAATGCAAAGACAGTGTTAGAGTGTTAAAGTTTTGTGGTTTTGATGAGTGACATCTGCATCTCCGATTACTACAAGATCTAACTGACTCTATGAGCATAACTGTGTTATATGCTCAAGCCTGAATGAGTAAGACTTTACCAACTTGTATGCTGATGCCCTTTCATGTTGAGTCTCTGCACATTTAGGATGTTGGCAGTGTAGCTTCATGCAGAGCCTGAGGTTCATTCATGTACCTCTGTGGTTACAGAATGTTCTTAATTGAGAGAAGGTTATTAGAATGACCTTCAGGTGACCTCTCAAGAAATCTGTTGCAGCTTAGCCTGTTAAAACTGTTAAAACTGTCTTTTCTGCTAAACGGTTTCATTTTGAGCCTTGCTTTGATCCTTAGGATATTTCACAATAGATGTGTATCTGTGTACCTGTACTCATACGGAATGTACTCCGTAAAACTTGGAGCTCTGTTTTACTTCCTGGACAAGCTTTGTTTGCCCTCAGAGAAATCAGATATTCTATTACTGACACGCAAGGCCGTAACAATCAATTGAAAAAGTCCTGGACCTAATTCTTATCTCAACAATAAAGACCTTGATAAAACCAATGTCAGATCAGTTTAACAGTAGAAATGCCATTTCAGATTCTCTAGTAGCAAATGTCAGACACCCTGTGGCTTAATAAAGCAACATGGTCAAGACGGAGGGAAAATCTTACAGCTCATATATCATACTCATACACATCAATATGTAAGTGGTGGCTAGCACTTGATCAATGTGTGAGTTCACAGTGTGCATGCATTTGGAGAATTCACATTACTGGCTGAAGCTGAGGTAAGAAGAGGAAACAAGCACCCGCTGTTGGTTGCTGTAGTGTGAAAGGGAATGAGTGGGGGTCCATCTCAGAAACACTCTCATGAAACTTGAGAGTTTCTCTGCAATGAGAGGAAGTGACGACGTCGGTGGAGATTGACAAAGCTGTGACTGTTGAGCTTGTGGGCAAATGACTGCGCACGTGCTGTACTGATACTGCGCTTGCTTTCTCTTTACCATGACTTCCTTTTCTCTTCCCAGCAGTACGTTTTTTTCCCCCACAAAATGTCTGCTCTATATGATGCACAAAACCACATTTCAGATGTATTTTTCTTTGCCGTGCAGCTAAACTTTATTGAGCCAGGCTGAATGTCAATTACTGAGATATTTTTGGAGGGTGTTATGGTTCGGGTATTAGTCAGAATGTGTATTTGATTGATCTGTCGTCCACTCCTTCGATTCAGGAATTGTGTTCCTTTGAGATTGAAATTGATAGTTAACGTTGTGAAAGTCCACTGGATATTCATTAAGTGCCCAAATGTGTTTGACTGGCAAAACCAAGAGGGAGCCTCGTGATCGGAAAGGGTGCCTTTGGACCCTGTGTTCCAGGATAATCTCTCCCAGAACAAGCTAATCTGCTCTCTGTGCAGCTCCATAATGTCATCTGTGCTTATTTGCTGCGCTGTTCAAAATTGGTGTCCCTGAGAACATCTCAAACAATGAAACAGTGTGGTTCATCCAAGAGACTTGAGTCTCTTCAGCCACATTCTACACTGAAGTGGTACGTGTAGGTCAAAAATGTGGTAAAAAGTGGCTGTTCTATCTAGAATACAAATTGGTCATTACACTGTGGGGACTTGGAAGGGTTCAATGGGTTCAGCAGGTTCAGGGTCTCAGATTACCAGACAGCTTTTGTGTGACCGCATACATCAGTGAGGTGGGGGGTTCCTCTTTACCAAGCCACTTGGGCTAAACTATGGAAAATGGGCTGGTAATGGCATACATTGATATGAGATAGGCTAAAGCAGGTTTAGGGTACAGGATTCTGAAAAGTGCAGCATGTAAGCAATGAGAGGATGACTGTTTTACAAACTGATGATCCTGTGCCTTATCCCACAGAGCTACATGCTGGCTATTTCGTGTTGAGTTCAGTAAGGTTGTGATCCATTGTATGTTCCATTTTATAATCTCGCAGCAATATCTGTAAAGCCTAATGGGATAAGAATTCCCCTTTGGCATGCTGAAATTGAATAACAGGCCATGTAGTGGAAAATACGAGGTTAGCAAAGACCAAGAGATGGCTCCGATGAGCTCATGTCTCAGTCATGTCTGTTGCACCTCTTACCATTACGGTCCTGTCAGTGCCATGGGCCTCTTTAAAAGCTATTCTGTCATTGTAGTAGCTTTGGACAGACTTCACGACTAATCACTAGTAGCACAACCCAATCAAAGGACATAATGACATATTTCACAGTCGGTTTGTCTTTTTGTTTGTTCGCTTGACCCCAGTGCTCCTGGAGGCTCCTCATGGCATTGTGCTCTAGAGGCACCCTTAGTACCACCTGGGGTTTCAGAACAAAATGTACATACAATGATGTGTCTGTATTATTTATACAATACAGTGTCACAAGTACAGTATGTAGGCACATGTCTGGCATAGTGTGTAATTGGGGACATTCATGCAGACGACGCAACTAATTAAAGCCATGGAACATGTGTGAGATCTCAGGGATTTGTCAGGCCTTTTTGTTTTCCTGTGGACAGTGATGTTGGGACATTTATATCCTGTGTAGCATGACCTTAGACAGGTTCAAGTCTAATAGATGGGTGTTAGCTGGGTATTCTGGCCCTGTTCTTGTTTCCACCAGCTAACCTGGGAACAGAGCCAGGCTCATGGCAGTGTTGGGCACAATGTTAGGGGACAGCGCCGTGCAGGGAATGTTCTTTGACGCTCTGGCTGAGCCCAGTTTCCATTCCACACCTGTGGACTACCACTTTCAGAGCACCGGCAGGAATGTTGCCCATGGGTACACTTTGACTTTTGGTGACCTTACGGTATCCTGGTGCACACCAGTGTTTGATTAGTTGATTAGACTTTGTGTTCTTGAATTTGACTCTTTATATTGTACATACCCTTAGCAAAAAGTAGTATACTTGAAGTTCATTTTATTAAGTATGCTTGAGTATAAATATAAGTATAGCAAGTATACAGACCATGTACTTGTAGTGTGCTAGAAAGTATACTAATTTAAAATCTTTTGACTAAATTGGAACATTCTTAATTTTATAAAAGTCTACTTTAAGTATACTTTATAAGGTCATTGTAAGTTTACAAAAGTATACTTTATATACTTTCTTTGTCCTTATCAGTGCAGTATACATAACACTACTATTCTAAAGTATATAAAATATAGTATATAAAAAGAAAACTTCAAGTATCCTGCCTCAGTTTTAGTATATATACTCGTAGTACACTTGAATAAACTACTTTTTGCTAAGGGTTGTTGTGAGAGGAGCATCTCTTTGTAAGGACGTAACCTATTCTGTCGTAACCTAATAGCTAAGCTAGTGCTAGCGCCGCAAGCAGCAGTACACTATGCTCTTCTTCTTAGAACTGCATTTTGCTTGTACGGATTAAAATTCATGCTTGGGATTTGTTTATATGGCAGTTTATTAGATATATGTGCTCAAATGATTTGGAGAGAGACAATATGCTCTGTCAATCACAAACCAAGCGCTAGTGCACTTCATTTAAAGGATTAAAAAATAAATACATATCCAATACATCAGTGTCAAATGTCTTTCTCTTCTTCTCTTTCTGCCCCTCTCTATTCCTTCTGCACATGTGATGGGGTGAGGTGCATAAGCCCCATGAGTATTTCATCATACACCCAACCATCCATCTCCAGCCATTCATCACTCATTAAAGCCCTATTTATGAGAACACAAGAAATTTCTCCACTATGGTCAGGAAAATACCCTTTATTTCCCCAAAACATTCAAAGCACTCGACAACATGCTCCATTCAATATGTCAGGTAAAGATTAGTTAATGCAACAGCAAGGTCACCCACTCCCTGTACTGTCTGTAACACTGCACTGAGCTCATGTATTCTTTAGTTAGCTCTGCAAGAGCCTTGTAAAAGCCACTCTGTTCCTCTTCAACCCCCTTAGTATGTGCCCTCTCTCTCTGTGGCTGCAGTAGCTTTAAGAGTATTTGTATGTGTTGGTGAGGCCTGCCCTTTCTTGCTTTTTGATTGTCTGCCACCCTTAAGTTGGGCTCTCCTGGCAGCAGAGGAGTTATGTGGTTTGCTTTCCTGCTTTTTTTGCTTTCCTGCTTCAGAGGCATTTAATGGCAAAAATGTTACCTATAGAGTTGCGTAAGCAGTCATTTACAGGGTCCAATAAAAATGCTGGGGGCCACATTAAGAGGCCCAGTGTGATTGCCTTGTCTGTACTACCAGTACTTTTGCAATTCTTATTCATGCAGCCAACAAGTGAAATAGCTATTACTTTTTTGTCTCACTTGCACTAACATTACTTTGCTCAATGCTGCCTGGGATGTGCTGTAACGGACGAAGGGGTAGGGCGGGGTGAAATGCACCGATCTGCTGTCAGTGCCCCAGTCAATGTAGGTCATTTGTGCAGCTGCATCTGTAGGCAATCTCATTTGCCTGCTCTCCGGCTCTCTGTGCGGGGACCAGAGATCACTGCTGATTTTTGAGCTAGAATTGGGTGAGAGAGAAAAGGACAAGATAAGAAAGCATGAACAGAGGCAGATAAGTGATGTACTTTTTTTTTTTTTTTTTTTTTACAGTGTAACAGATTCTCGGTTGTCTCCAGGCTGTCATATTTACATTACTGTCATCTGTGAAGCGTGTGACCCTTTCTTGTGTAATGTATCTATGAGTGGAGGATCCGGGGCAGTTGTGCTCTCTGAGGCGTGGTCATGTGAAGGATGAAAAGACACATTCAGCCAACGGGCCCTGGCCCTGGGGGGAGGGGTCTCTCTGCTATTTCACATATAGAGGTGAAAAGACCCCACTTTGTCTGAATGCTGTCTGTCTGCCAGTGGGGGCACGAAGGAGAGCCATGCATGAAGGGACTCTGCAACCTACCTGCTCATGCCAGCATTTCTGTAGACCTAAACAGCTCCTAATGGCAGCAGCTGTCTCCATGTCCATAGTTAACCAGGGTAAAAAGATTAGCCGACAGCCTGCAGCAAAACAAGCCTGCCAGGCATTTTTAAAGTGCCCTCAAGGCCAGAGAGAAGCTCCACTCCAGTTAATTGATGAGACTAAAGTGATGAGACGGGCAATTTTACGAAACATGCTTATGTCCTGACCAAGAGAAAAAAGCTGCAGGACTTGTGTCTGCCTCACTGTATGTTTGTGCGTCTGTGAATGTTGCAGACAGTGGGAGGAGTGAGTTATGGCTATCACGAATGGTTGTCTGGGTTAAATGGGTGAAAGAAAAGGCACACCCATTGCACACAAGGCTGATGCTATTGTTCATATCCCGCCAGTACTGACACCATGTGATGATACAATAGTGATTTTAAAATGCATGGCTTTTTTGCATTTTTACTATGGACAAATCCTAAGTCTCAGCAAGCCCAGTCCAGTTCTGATCATTACACCTGACCCACCCATATATCTTTTTTCCACCCATTCTCACAGTTACATTAATCCCCAATTTCTCAAAGTCAAATGAGTGAATGGAGACAACGGACTGAAAGCCTGTGATGACGCACTGTGCTCTCTGTGGTTAGACAGACCCCTCCTCCACACACTCATTCAGATATGCATACGCACACAAGCTGGCAAACAAGGTGTAATATCCCTCTGTTTTTTTTTTTCACCCTTTCTCTGTTCTTTTTTTTATCTGGGTCAAACCACACGAGGAGCATTTCACTTCATCAGCAAGATGACTCCCCCCAGCACTTGTTATGAAATGTACATTACATCTCACATTGACGGTTTTGTGGCGTAAACGCTCCTTAGCAGTGACTTTATTACCACTCGTCCTTGAGCCAGTATTTGGTTTTGGTCTCTATGGTATATGTGGCCACACTGAGCTCACTTCTTGGCACCCATCATTAGATAGTGGGTGTGACCCACATCTCTCTCCTGCCGTGGTTTTTGGACAATAACCGCGCCTACTCTCGTGATGTCTGGTTCTGATGACTTAGCAGCGAGTGAGATCATGGAGCTCGCTCTGTAGGAGTGATATTGAGTGGGGAGAGCCTAGTAATTCCTCCGTTGGCCTGATCTGGGAACAGCACTGCAGTATATTCTGCTAATGGTGTGCATTTGGGCAGGACGAGGCTGGTTCGGGACCAGAAGAAAGAGGCATCTTATATTCTAAGCAGATTCTGGCCAGGGTGCAGCCTCCACCACCCTCATGTCATTAACCCACTGTGGAGAAGCATGGCTGGCTGGCTTCTTCCTGGCCCTCGCGACAGCCATAAACACAGGAATAAATTACATCCCTCTCATGACTGCTACCACTGCATTTGTGGTGCCACCCTGGGCCTCACGGTTTGCCTTGGTCTACCACTGATCTCAGTGGGCATGCTCAGTAGAGCTTTGGACCTCGAAGGGGTAAGTGCTGGGTTGCTAATTCCGAGTGTAGCAGTACTTCATGTGATCCTTCAAACTGACCTCATGACAACAAGCTTCTACTTTAAGAGTAGTTTATATTAGTCATAGATTGATTACTTTGTCTTGGGTCCATCCAGAAGCTCTTTTTTTTTACTAAAAATTAAAGCCTATTTGACAACCTAAGCCTTCTTAACTGGATCCTAGCCATTGCAGAAGAAATCATATAACTGGCCTCAGATAAAAACGGAAAGTTTCCACCAATATGTTGAAGCTTTGGGCTTCATTTTGTGTGTGTAGTGAGTGAGTGATGTATGACTGTGAGGATTGGTTTAACTCAGTGTCTGGTTGGTGGGCTGGAGGGCGAGTACACTTGTCTCTATCTGATTGTCTTACTAAATAGGACCTCTCAGCAGGAACTGTTTCCCAGGCGACAATAGCTGAGGGACAACTAGTGAAGATTAGAATGTGAAAAAAAGCTAATTTCGGAGCATGTTCGAGGGGCATCTTCAGAAATCGTGTGTACAGCCCTCAAGCTAGCTCAGCGTGGGCTGGGAAGTGCACTTTTATGAGGCTCATAGTGTTCAACAGTCAGGAAGGATTCATTAGACCTCCCACTGGTGGCCATGTCTCACCACCTCAATCGCTCGCCTGCATGTGAGCATCACGGCTGAGGGGGCTGAAGGAATTTTATCTCATTCTCACAGGGTTGCTGGTAACTCTTGTTGGAACAGGTGACCGACATTAAGTCTCCTGGATCATCATTCAGTCTACTTTGGTGTTGCTCAGATACAGGACTGATCAGATGTCTGAGGAGCAGACGGTTCTCCTTTTCCAGTTTCCCACTCATCCATCTCAAAACCCATTCAGTTAGACTGCGGATCCTCCCTCTCCTTCCTGAGTCTTTTCCATGCAATTAAACCATGGACTTGTCACGCATTCATGTGTGAGTAAGGAAGAACAAGAGCCAAGCCGTTTATTTACTGACCTAGTGGCACCGAAAGGGAACAGTTATGTAAGTCTGCTACTTGTGACATAATCATATCTCCTCAGATGGAAAGACACTTGCTGCTCAGTTTGCTAAGGTGCTGTGTATGACCATGAGTGACTTGAGGCAACTGCCATTCAGGGTAACCAGGTCACTGTGTTCGTTAGCGCAGAGCTCAGAACCAAAGCCCTTCCCTAATTACTAACCAGCATTCTGAGAAAGACAGGGGCACACTCTGTCCTTTTGGCTCAGCGCCAGAGAGAGTGCAAAAGAGAGAGAGAGGGAAACTGGCCTACTGGCAGCTTCTGACGTCAGACACCCGCAACCCAGGCCATGCACAAGAGCGATACTTGCTGATACCGACACCGCACGCACCCTCCCTCGTCCCCGAAATGTTGGTGAAAAAAAGGAAGGTGATGAGGGGAGTGGCTAAGCGTGATGTGCTTGGTGCAAATTCGCTTAGTCATGGCCATGTGTTTAGAGCAGGATTGGTGTGGCACATTTCCATGCTTGTGGCTTCTCTATTGTTTCTATACCTAAACAAATGGGGGTGTTGCCAAAGATTTCCCAGTGTCCCCTTGGGTTTAATCCCTGTTGCCCTAGGGATTCATCAGCCCCCCAGCAACATATTGTCCTCTTAAGTCTGTAATTCAGCACAATGACAAGGATTACCTGATAAATGATTGGCGTGTTCGTGGAAATGTTGGTTCGTGTCCTCGTGGTCACACATGGGCAGACAGACAGAAAAGCCCTGAGCACAGCACTTTCTCTGAAAAGGCTGCTTGCTCTTGTTTTAGATGTGTGGTGACACAGCATGGCACTTTTGTCTGGAGGTTTCTCTTGACTGCACACATGCAGGCTCCCTCTGCACATTGGCCTCAGGACTGTTTTGGATAATCCCTATCTACAGCAGCAAAAAAGATAGTCAGAGGGGGCTCCAACTTAGTACTCCGGAATTATCTAGAATTTCATTGGCTGTCAAATTGTTCACATTTGCTGTAATTTATGTATTGTTTTTTTAAGAAGTTGCATAAGCCCTTAGAATAGTTAAGTAAAGATTTCTCTGTGCAGTGTGCTGCGACAACTGGCTGTAATTGCAGTCATCCCAGATCCGCTCATCTTTCTTACAGTGAAATATTTATGTTGTTGGATCTTCTACCATTGCCCCTGAGGCTGCTTAAGGTCACTCAGAAATTCCACGTGTGTTTTTAAATCGCTTAATCCAAGCTTCAGTTAATAATCTGCAAATCATATGTTACTAGTATCTATACTGATGCTCAATTACTGGAAAAGCCTGTGAAGTTCCACGGTACTGTTTCTTTGCTGTTAAGAACTAGGCTAATCTTAGATTTGGTCTATTTATGTTTATATTCCACGATGATGGTTGGATCCAGGATGTTTAAATGAGGTCAAACAAGAGCGACCCTTTCGGATTAGTTCATGTGGGCGTATAAGTGATGAAGGTTACAGAGGGAAGAGATTGATATTGTTATTTTGTGTGGATGGGAGTTAATGTGTGTGTGTGTGTGGTAAATGAGAATCAGATGATTGCGTGTTTGCATAGGAATGGGAGCTCAGAGCCTTTATTTGCTCATCTTTTAGCTGATGTGAGAATGTGGGTGTGCGGGACCTATCTTATTGCTTTTGTTGTGTGAGTACTGTACTAGTGAATAAACCAGAATGGAAAAGTGTGCATCATTTGTAGATGTATATTTGGAACATGTGCATTCTTGTTCTCTCAATCAGCAGAACGAGTGACTAAAAGTAGTTTGAATGGCTAAACCGTCTTGTTTGTGTCTATCTATGCCTGGCTTTGTTTGAATGAAAGTGTCTACCCATTAGCTGGGAGTGAGGGGGGTGTGGTGTTTCAGTGCGCCTGGAAGAGATTGGCAGAATAGTAATACAGACAGAGCTGATCTAGACTCACTTTGCCTATTGGACTCCCCTCTTTACAGTCTTTGTATAGGGGGGTTACAACAAGATCCCACCAGCATTGACTTCAATTTATGAATCTGGTACCATATTGTTGCTTTTGTAAATCTTGTATCTTGAAAATGAAAACTTTATAGAAAAACTTTCTTAATTTTATGTTAATGCATTATAACATTACTGTATGTCATTTTAAAGCCGTTCCATTGGTCTATTCACTAAGAAATGTTATCATTACATAAAGGGCAGCTTGGAATGATGTAAAAAACAATAATCTCCCCAAAAAAGACATTATGAGGCTTTGATATGACAGTTAAGATATATATTGGATGTATGTTTGAAGTAGCATATGGTTTTATACTGCAGCCCTTAGGGAAACCACAGAACAAAGCCAGTTACAGTGGGCAGTCTGGCCCACTTGCATGCTTTTTCCCCTTTGTCCAGATTCCTTGTAAAATGACTCAGATGGGCAGTCTGACCCCTTTCTTTTATTCTGTCATTTGAATAATCTGACAAACACATGCAGAGGCAATATGTTTAGTAGCAGTAGTTTTATTTAAAAGCAATGCCCCTATCTTTACCACATGGCTTTGGAGAACTGCTGTGTAAAAAAAATGGTAAAATTAGAACGCAGCTCCTGCTATCGCAGGGCAGAAAACCAGTGACATGGAAGTAAAATGAGTGGTGTATCAGACATGTTTTCCCTGGCTTTTCAGTGCGAGATGCTGAACACAGACCACATACACAATTTCCACATGGAACTGTGAGGAAACCACACCAAGATATATAGGCCCATCTGGCTTTGAGTAGATTTGTGTCAAAGCCTTCTTTTATTGCCTGATGGAAGAGGGGGAAGGGTATAATTTCCCCATGCGTGGAGTCACTAATAGTTACATGTTGGAACAAGAGCAGGGTAGTACTTTAAAGATCTTTAGCATCTGAAACCTGCCTAATTAGACTGTGTCTTGCTCCACAGCATGTGCACATTAGTGAAAAATGCTGCTTTGCTTGGATCACACTTTTGCGTCAACTCTAAAACTGCTTGGGTGTGTTTAATCCCAACTGGTGTAGGTTTGTGTATTTAGCACTCTTGGTGGTTAACACAACAAAATATGCTATATGTCTTATGTTTGGTTTCTTATTCTAATCACCGTTCTGTTAGCGTGATTCAAAGCACATATGGCTCATTTGTAATGCAATGCGTTCCCGTTTTATGTTTAGGGCTTTCACCTAGCTTAGTGGCTGTAAAAACAACTTTTTCTACAAATGGGAGACCAATGGGAAAGGGCCAGTGCATTCTCTGCAGCGGGGCGCAAAAAGCTGAAAAGCATCAAGGCCTTTACGAATGCATGTGGGACGTTCGTTTGTGATCTAAATCCAGGTTAAACCGTTGAGTGACCTGTGTGTGAATGGGTTCTGCCCAACAGTTCATTCACTGTGATCTACCATTGAGCGCTAAAGAGCTAAACCGGAGTCTCCGGTGATGCAGCTTCCCTTTATTGAGAGAAGGCTCAGGTATACAAGGTGGCCATTTATTTCTGGATGCAAGTTTGCCCTGATATGCTCTAGGACCTCTTCTCAATATGCAGGTCCTAACCTCAACCACTGTAGCTATAGCAATAACCTCTACTATATGGTTATGTTGACACAGGTTGTGTAAAATGGACATGAATCAGCAGAACACTCCTGCTCTAGTAGAACCTCTTGGTGTTCTGCTAAAACAGAGCGCCTGCAGTTGCTTAATAGGGGCCATGCTGGATACAAAAGGGCATGGCAGGGCTCAGCTGTGCTGAAAGAACCCTTTGTCCACATAAGGGTTGGAAAAACTGCTAGGTTCACATCAGTTGGCACAAGCTCCCCTGTTAACTGCTGTTAGCGACGCATGGTAGTGTTGATGACTTGTGGCCTCCTTAACACCTTTGTGCTGAACTCAGCAACCTGTTGAAATACATTCAAATCAACATGGGTTCAAATGACTTTAAATGGAAAACAAACCAAGCTAAGCAAACTTTGCACAGACTGAGTAAATTTGCAGATTTATAATGATCAAGTTACTTTGTATGTTGGAACATTGTCACAGTCTGAATGATTTTTTAAACCAATGTCTCTTTTCAAAAATTTCTATGGGCTAATAGATATGTACAAAAATGTTCCATTATATAAAAAATCATTACCTTCCATCTTTTGTACTTACTGTTATGAAGTATTTAAAAGTCAGAAAGTAATCAGTTTTATAATTAATTAAAGATATATAACAAAAGATCCTCTTTACACGTCCGTGCATAAAATGATTTTTGTATGATTCTCTTACCACAATAGAATAATAGAAAACTGTATACATGATATAATACAGGATAAAATTGAGGCTATAAGAAAATTTATATCTAATATTTGGAAAGGGTGGATCAAATATCAGTTCAGATACGAAAATAAGTGTAAATATTTAAAAAATCTAAAACATTTAGATGTATTAGAAATGTATTCACATTATATGTGATTATTTGTAACTAGATACATTAATGGTTCCAAAAGTTTGGGTTTGGAAGTGTTTCTCAGTTATTAACATTGTAATGTATGCTTGTGTTACCTAGTATATACATTACAAACCTAATGTTATGAAAACAAGGTACTTATATGTCTGAATGTCAGTGTTGGTGTTGAGTAAATACTGACAGCTGTGGGTGTGTGTGTTTGTGTGTGTGTGTGCGTGTGTATGACACAGGAGAACGTCCCTTTCCCTGCACCTGGCCTGACTGCAGTAAGAAGTTTGCACGCTCGGATGAGCTGGCCCGCCACTACCGCACTCACACGGGCGAGAAGAAGTTCGGCTGCCCACTGTGTGACAAGCGCTTCATGCGGAGTGACCACCTGATGAAGCACGCCCGCCGCCACTCCGACTTCCAGCCGGCCATGCTGAAGAGGCAGCAGGGTGGCCCCAGCGGAGCACCTGGTGGAAGCAACACACGGCCAGGCTCCCTCAGCGACTACAGCCGCTCAGATGCCTCCAGTCCCACCCTCAGCCCCACTCTCAGCCCTGCCCTCAGCCCAGCCAACTCGCCTTAAACCCGGCCGCACTTTCTGCCCTCCGCCCCTGGGGCTCCAGGCTACTTCTTGTTTTTTTTAAAAAATATAAATCCTCCTCTTTCTTTTCTGTCGAAAAATAGTGGTGTTGCACATTTGTTAGCGGCCATCTACTCTTTGCTAATCCCTTTGCTTGCTGTGGTGTACTCTACTGTACATAACCGCTTCCTGTAGTGCAATTTTCTCGTGCAACTCCATAAAAGAGAAAAAAATCGAGCGCAGAAAAGAAAAAAAAATGCCTTTCCCAGATGGCAATATTTACATTATGAACCATATGTCTGTATTTTTATAGCCTCTGGCCATGGCCAGTTTTCCATTGTGTTTTTTTTTCCTTTCATTTAATCAACTCTGTTCAAGTGAACAAAAAAGTAGACATAATTGACAGGTATACGATATTTTTTTCCTCCTTTTTATTTAAAAACGGGTGAGGGGGAGGGGCACACACACACCTCAGGATTCAAGACAGTTGTTTTTTTCTTCTCCTTTAATATTCACCTTGACTGCACAATACAAGCATCACTTTACTCTGAAATTCAACAAGGGTTGAATTTTGTGCCCTGCTCAGGGATGGCCTCGTTAGCTTGAAAGAATGAACATGATGAAGAGATAACATACATAAAAAACAGCCTTACACTCAACAACAACAAAAAATTGCACTCTTCCTTTGTCTTTTTTTGTTGGTTTTCACATCAGACGAAACTAGCACTGGGTTTAACAGTCATTCAGATTCCACATAATTATTTGATCTGTCTGTAAGAGGTGGTACAATAGAGCGGGACTAGAAGGAATGAAAGTCAGTGTGTGTTTGAGACTGGAAAGAACTCTATTTGTGTTCAACGTCACTATCTCTCAAACCTTTTTTTTTTTTTTCCCACAAAGAGGTTGTGCTGGCTGGGTCCTGATTTCAAAGGGAAAATGTACATTATATGAATGTAGAATGAAACCACCATCACATTGCTCGTCCTGCCCAGGAGCATTAGAGCCCAATCTTCTTTACAGGACTAAATAAATCCCCCTAAAAACATGGAGGATAAAGTTTCAAAGCAGCTGCTTTGCACCATAAAGACTGCATATGCAACTTCAGGGTTTTTTTTTCCTCACAACAGTACAGGTATATAACACACCCAGGAAGGGAATTTGTCGGGATCTCTTTGACTCACACTCGAAAGAAAGCATAAAAAGAAAAAAAAAACACATGAGCAGAAACCACCAAAGACTGAAGTGTGAAAGAGAGAACAGGATGCATTTTCTTTTCTTCTGCCAGTGATATCCAGAGGTGGGGGTGGGGGGTGATGGTGGTGTGATGGCGGATGGAGGGACGGAGGGAGGGGGTGATGGTAGAGTCTCAGGTAACGGCAGACGCCCTGGCCCTCTGCCCCGCACCCCGCCCAGACCCTCTGCGGCCTGTGAGCTGCTTGGGAAGCGTCCCACACAGGGCTATTCATAGCATACTGGAGAGGAGAGTGGAGAGCCACTGCAGTAGAGCTGTCCTCAGCCTGCCTCCCCCTGGAGAGGGACAGACAGGGAGAGAGAGAAAGGCAGACAGAGACAAAGAGGGGGAGGAAAACATGGAGGGTGTGTCTCCTGCGTCTTTCGTCACAGGAAGACTAGCCCTGACTGGTCAAAATATAGGCTGGATCATTGCAGGTTTTCAGAGTGGAGTAATAATGCGTTCGGAGGATACTCGTCAACTTATAAAGTCTATAGAACTGTCTTGTGTCATAATTACAGATCACTGGCAAATGTGTCATGTGAACAGTACAGATTGTCACAGTTGAAACAAAACTTTGTAATTCCAAAAGTGAAAAAATGTTCTTTTAAATAACTTAATGCAATATGACTGTATTTCAAGTAACTTTGGACAATTTCTATTTATTATGAATTTTTCATACAATGTGAAGGGCAGCTGGCATTTCCAAATACAAAAACAAAGTTCTGACGTTTGATTTGGTGATTCACCATAACTTATAAGCATCCTTGATTTTGTCAGTCATTCAAGTGCAACTTTCTTGTGATACACTCAGAAAATCATCCGGGCGCTAGAGCTTGCTGGCCCAATGGTTGCAGAGTAAAGTCTCCATTAAGAACCAAAGCAGTTATCTGCAGAAGGCAGGAAAGAAAGGGCCGTACCCAGCGGGACCTGATAAAGACGGGGGGTGGGCTTTATCATAAGCTGAGCAGTCCAGCGGAAGAGACACCCAGTCAGCTCTCCCTTATGGCTCTTCCAGTCAAACACACCCCTCCACTCCCCTCTAGACTGCCCCCCTTCCTGTTCATCCACTAACGGAAGAGAGAGGGGGCTCCTCTTATTGAACGGCATCCAAAATATCAAGAAATTTGATTTCAGCGCACAGAAAGGCAAGGGCCAAATAATAGAAGTCCAACAAGGAGACAAGGGCTCATGGGCAAGAAAAACTATGTTATCAATTAAGACGAGAATGTTTAGCTTGTCTGGCGAGATGTTATCTGAAATTCTTGCCCCTCGAAGCAGAACGGAAGATGTGTGCTGATTTTGCAACGGTTTTTCCAGCTTTGGACTCTACTCAGATCCTTTTTTACCCTCTTTCTCTGAAAGGCTGCCCTACAGACGGGTGCACAGATGTGAATCAAGTTAATTTCTTAGCATTTGTCTTTGCAGTATATCCTGCTCATTGCAGTGAAGTCAGGGACACCTGACAGTGCACTTGTTACATGGTGGTAGTTTACCCAGACCTCTACATACACTTCTTTACTGTTGCGGACACTCTGACAGAAACAGTCAGTGTTGCCGCTAAACACATTACCTCAATATACCATAAGAGCAGCTGCTTTCAAACTTGATACTCATTTCAGAGGGGCTTGTTAGGCTGTTGTAAATGCCGCTACCAAAATTCATGCAGTAATCCAGACATATCATTTGAGTTAACAGTGATTTGCCGTCCTTTGGTTGCTGTGACCTGGGAGGATGAAGTACCAGCGTGAGAAAGTGGCTTGATGTTGCTACACGCCATGAATCAAAGCTATACTACATCAGCCCGGGCCAGAAGCTGTTAAAAACCTACATGAGTTGAGGCACCACTGTCTAAACTACTGTGGCACTGCCTCACACACATTCTCACATTCACATGTTCATACTCACACACACACACAGGTTCACAACCCCATCGACATCTATACAAACACTTGTCCAGCAATGTCACTTTTCCATGCTCTCTGTTATTCCTGTGTCACATATTATATTTGTACTCTTCAGCCAGCTAAGTCCATTGGGGGGGGTATGATTTTCCCAAAGGCTGAAAAAAGATGAGGCGCACTGCACTGCCTTTGTTTTCATGGGGGTTCACACTTCATTTTGGAGCTGGTTTTGCTCTATTTAGTAGTTTATTGTTTAGCGTAGGAAATTAATTACAGTGATACTGGCTATCATTTTGATATGTCATATATCATCAAAAAAAAGCTCCCACTAATTAAAAGCAATCAGAAAAAACACACTTAGTAAACAAAAAGACACATACAGTGCGTCCTCCCAGTAACTGTAATTTCCTGCCTCGTGCCCCATGGCAGCTGGTGGGACACATTGTAAAAATGGTACCTTGGCAAATGCAATGAGAAACAAGAAAAATGATCTTCCAGTTCAATAATTAGATAAAACAAGAACTGATGAATCAGAGATCTAGACATATGTCCAGTTGTCTTATAGTATAAGATGCTCTCACTTGCCAAGATGTCCTTTTTTTGCAGTGTAAGGGCAGAAGGCTATGGAAACTGTCCACCTGGGGATGTGGGGTCCCAGAGCAGCGAGAGCAGGTGGAGGGCCTGTGAATACCAGGCCTTGTCTCTCTATCCACCCTCCCTTCTCTCCCCTCCTCCCCGGGGCCTCTCTGCCCGAGCCTTTCAAACCAGCGCACATAATCAAGGCATTCTCTCTTCTCTCTGCCTAAAGAAAACACCCCTAATGAAAGTAAACAGCATCACAGACGCATTATTCCTGCAATGAGACCACATGTCCCGCTACTTAGATAAACTGCCCTACCCTGCCTTTAAACTGATTCCAGAAGCGCAGCTGACATGGAATTCCACCCTGTGGCTGCTAACACTGGAACACTACGTTACTGGAGTACTGGTTTCTTAATGGCATTCTTTTTCATCACCTCCCATTGGCCATAACGAAAGAGGAGATGGTGACACCTTGTCATCAATATCTTACATTTTCTCAACTTCAGCATTTGTCTGTGCTCCTAGAGAGCCATTTATTGCAGTGGATAATTCACCTCTTTGTGCTCCTCACTGCTGGTCAGTGTCGAGTGCTTAATAGTGGATGAAAGTCCTCCTCTGAGGAGTGGCCATAGCCCCAGTCCCTAAACTGTACTCATCCCAAAGTGTAGCAGCATGTTCAGATGGCATCTGTGCCTCATATGAGCCCTGACATGGTCCTTTAAGGGCGTTCTGGAAGTACAGCGTTGTTTAATCTTTGAGGCACTGCTGAAATAATATGTGATGAGGAAAATCTGTATTTTCTGCTTTAGTCAATGGACATTTATGCATACAGGTTAGTGTGAAATGCATGTAAAAACGTTCTTTTTTTTCGTTCTTCATTTTCACTGTTCTGAAACTACTTGAATCAGAAGCGAGACCATTGAACACAGATTGAGGCATGTCTAGGGCAAAACTGTACTCGCTCTGTCTTTGACTAACAATTCAAATTTCACACAAATTACATGTGATTATGGATATATACACCTGGCTTCGTTCATTTGAAATATGTTTTTTTTCCCCTTTTATTCTGTTTATAATAATTGAGTATATGTTTGAATTGATCATTAATTTTTTCTGATCGTCATTATTATTTCATGTTTTATATTCAGTCCACGGCAATGAAGCTTGTTCATGCTATAGTTCTTTAAGCATTGTGGGAGGTAGAAGCCAGCAGTTCCTTCTTTATTCAGAGACACTGAATGCTCTTTGTAATAAGCAGGATATAGCTGTATAATCTCTTTTTTCCCCCTTAAGACTGCTGAGCTATGGTGAGAGGGTGGATAAGGGGTGATGTTGACAAAGGGAAATCCTTTCTTCTCTAAAGCATTGCATGAGACTGATGTGATTAGCTTCATTTTCAAATGTCGCATAACCATAGAGACCACAGCATTGTGAGTTGGTAGTGTAGTACAGATTATTATTGTTATTATTATTACCATTGTTACGTTTTATTATTTTTCTTTTCTGTGGTTAGAGACTTAAGATCACCACCATGTTATTTGTCATGTCTTTTCAAACTCATACCTCTACAGTGAAGCTGAACCGAGAAAGTTTTGAATGAAGTATTTGGGGAAGTGGGGATGGGAGAGGTGGCTGGAATGCATATCTGTAATAATGGTCCAACTTCAATGGTAATGTTATTAGAATTGTCGGTCTCTTTTGAAAAAGAAAGTAATGAAATCATAAACAAACATTTGACCACAGGACTGCTCCAATAGCAAGCATTAATTTACTTTCTTATTTGTTGATAGAATTATACTAATCTGTTTAGTTTAGTTGAAAGGAAATTTAGTTCAAATTTGGTTTTTGTTTTCCTTTTTGACAGCACATTAGTTTTGAGAACGAGTGCCAAAGGCATTTAAAGGTGTAATTCCATAAAACTGCAAACCCTTAGGCATTTACCATAATAGATAACATGAAATAAATAACCTTGTACAGTTTTCTATGAGTGATGTGATTTTAAGTATCTGTACAGGATTGAATGATGTGCTTTAGATACACAAGTATTTTTAAGTTTAACTTCTTTTTTTGTTTTGGTGTGATCTTGTTGTACCTTTGATTATATTGGTTCCTGTTCATTTGTTTTTGTTTTCCTTAATTTGTCTTGGGTCTTGGTTGTACAGTTTGGAACTTATATGGTCTGAAAGCCTACACTCTTGGACGTTATATTGAATACCCAACCATTCCAAAGGATTGCAATTGCATTTGCTATAAATGTGCTGCTTGTATCAAACCAATGCATTGAAGCTTCATTAATTTGTGTATTTATTTTATGTTTTCTTTTTGACTGTGATGTATTTTATAAAATACATTGGTGACTAGTTCATTTGGGTACTTTTCTTAACACTTTTCCATTTTTTTTCCTGCCATTTTGTAGAAATGCCTCTGTTCATTTTTACTCTGCGCTTGTACTTTGTTGGCTGGTGCCTGCTGGACTGTATAGACACAGCCATGCCACGTTTGGACAGGATAAGTAGAACTCCCTGAAAGACTGCTTCTGTGTGACCATTACCTCGTCAGTTTCGTGTGAAGTAAATGTGTGAGTTTGAACAACCGACACGCAAAATAGGGCTAGGCCCATGGAACTATTGCACGTTTGTTTTGAAGAGGTGAAAGATGCTATTGCAAAGGCCAAAGTGGTGCTATAACCTGCCACTCGAGCCACTGAGCGAGGGGACCCACACTGTTCTCTTAATTAAAGTGCAGCACTGGGTTACAAAAACTGGAGCTTCACTGCGTCTGGATTTGTGTATTAAGACTCGTCACCAAAGGCTTCTAGAAAGGATGAGTGCACGAATGTCCGTATTGCGTTAGCAGGAATTCAGTCTGCCGTTCCACAAAGCACATTTAAGGCCATTTGTTGAAAGGAAAGCTGTAGACCCTTCAAAAACGTGTGACTCAATGATGTATTCTCAAATGCGTCTTCAGGAAACAAAAGAAATGAACAAAGGCAGGGTTAATCAAGTTCATTTGATTTGTTGATTGTCCCAGTAAGACATATCTGTGAATATATAGACTTACTAAAAGACTGTTGCTTGCCCCTTAATGCCTGTGGTCCCTTGTGCGGTCTAACCCTGAAATGTAGGGCCCCCACAGGTAGAATAGCACTGTGTTTGTGCGGCTATATTTTTAAATTTCTCCAAAGAATCCATGAGTGGCCATCTAATGCTGTTCTGTAATTGTGCAGCCAGGGGCAAAACTCCTGGACATCATTCGTCTGTCAATGTAAGCACATTGTAGGAGGCTTTGTCCATCTTCTGAAAAGAAAATGTGGATGCCGACCAATGAAAAAATTTTGGTTCACAGAAACGCCTTCGAATATTTCAAATGGGGAAGGCGAAGTGTAGACTGTATAGCTGTCGAAGTATCGTCACCTTCTCAGTCGCGGACGTTGATGATTAAGAGTGCGTTTAATGCCTGTGGTCACTCGTGATCATTCAGTTGTATCTTAATCTGTGTGGTCAGACTCGAACACGCCAGTACCCTTTTAAAAGCATTCAGCTTTCAGTGGTGTCAGCAGTGTTGAAGCTGCTCTGATAGCAGGTGCTATTGAACACGCGTGACTGGGTTACTATACCAGGCTCAAACTCTACACACAACCCCCACCCCACCCCCCGAGAGAACTCAATATAGAAAACTGCACAGTTCAAACATCTACATTTATTCATACCATTCACGTTCCTTTCCTAGAAAGTGCACTCAGTAAACTTTTTTACTGCAAAGATATCTCTAAGGCCCAGCACCTGTGATGGATTAAGAAATGAAAAAAGGCCAGACAGTCTTTAAATAGACTTATTTCAAGGCCTCTCTAGCTTTTCACCCAATAAATCAATAGACATTAGTTGCGTTAAGTCTTTCAGTGGCCAAAACTAATTTTCAGACATCAGTGATGCACATTTGCTTTACTGTTAATGACCCTCGAATCATAACATGAACAAATATAAATGTTGTACAGAGAGAATTTTAGGGAGGCCATGGAGGCCTCAGGCTGTCCTCTAGGCGTCCCTCTGTGTACTCTGCTTGCCTTCCTGATGTCTGTTTCAGTCTCTATTTTCTACATCACCATGCGATGCCTGTTCCAATGACTACAGCACCGTTGTAATGCTCTTTGTATAAAATAACTCATAACTTCAGCTAAGGCCAGTTCCTATCTCCATGACCTCATTCAAAATACTGCCATGTATCACCATTTTTTTCCCCGTTTTTTCCTCAATCAACCAAAATCACTCCAGTGAAGTATTACAGTTGTACAGTTCCATTAATTATACAAACTATTAATGTTGCTGGTCTATGGTTGCTCTGCTGTACCTTTTTATGACATTATTTTTTACATGTTAGACAATATATTGTGACTCTGTCCTATGCAAATATGAGAATTAACAAGAATTTGTCAAATAATGTATGTTGTCTTAACTTGTATGCATGAAATAGTGAAGTTTACATTTGAAAATAAATTCATAAATAAGCAGCTTTATGGTGGTAATGCGTGTAAGTCATTCTTTATCTTTCCTGTATCTAATGGGTAACGCTTTACTTGAACCCTGCTGCCTAAAATGGATGAAACCATGCCGTTAACATCGTAGATGTCATGCTGTCATGAATTGTCCATTAATTTAACAATTCCATGTTATCATTGTTGGTAATGACCATGACAGTAGATGTAGTGTTTAATCAAAAGCTAATTTAAATTCATGACACTAAACATGATCTACTAATCACGTATTACATATCTATTGTTATTCGTAATGTTAACAAGACATTATTGGTCATAATGTGTCACGGCAACTCATGACAGCATATGCAATCAACTCTGACAGGCTAATGGTATGGCTATGTCAATATTCTGCATCAGGATTTATACCCTATAAATGTATTAGTCCTACAGTCCAGTACTGCCTTTACATGTATCTATGCTCTAGGAGGAACCTTTCATTGGAACTGAACTTTTCTGTTATGTTGTTTTAAAGATTCTTTACATTCACAGATGATTGTTTAAAGAACCAGTGTTCAGTGTTTTTTTCAGAACTCTATCATTTCTTTGCAAGACTGTAGAGATCAGAGCTCTCAAATATGTTTAGCTTGCATTAAGCAATATACAAAAAATCATGGAACTTTTCAAACTAACTAGTGAGCTTTAGCGATGGCAGAAAGCCAACAATTCCCCAGGCCACTCATTTAACTAAGCCTTTCGACCATACTGTGACAGTCAGTGGCTTCAGTTGCAGCTGAGCAGGCTCTACTGAAAAAAGAAAACAAATGAAAGTGTTGTGTAAAAGACTACCCTTCTTGCTAGGGCAGCATGTGTGCAGGAAGTACACCTTGTTCATGAGTGACTGCATCCATGCAAATATTTACTGTAACTGATGCTGTTTTTGATTTCCTATTATGGAATTAGCACAACTGTGACTGTCAAGAAGAAGGTTTCAGCAGCCCATGATAATGCAGTAAATTGATTGCGGTGCATGTGTGTGGTGTGTGTGGGTTGTAGACACGGGCCTTCCATGTATGAAATGGCCTTTTGCCCGCTGTGCACACGTGTACATTCCTCCAGTCTAAAGCCAAGCACTGTACGCAAGTCCACATATAAAACGTGAGATAAAAGAAAAAGAGGCTATCCCAGTAGTAGCCTACATCTGCAAGGTTGCCCTATTCATCTGTTATGTAAGTAAAATGGCATCAGAATATGCAACCGCCCACCAGTCATTCTGTCCTTGTTCTGCTCGTCTCCATCACTTTGGAGCTGAACAGGAAGGAAGAAGGTGCTAAAAATATTCTGAGAGAAGGCTGGTGTGTTCCTTACTCAATCTGCCCACCTCCTGTCTTTCTGTCTGTCCACTCTGCCACCACTGCCAGAGAGCTGCACTGTGTGTGTGTGTGTGTGTGTGTGTGTGTGTGTGTGTGTGTGTGTGAGTGTGTGTGTGTATGTGTTTATGCCAGAGCGTTTATTATATATTCCCTAGATGACAGTTTGTGAATTAATTTTACTGTCTTTTTCCTGTTCTGACACTGTTATTATGATGAGTACACATTGAGCCTCAGACTGCTCGCCCCCTTCTCACTGACAAACTACATCCTGCCAGTCAGCAGCCGACAATTACTCGGCAAATTCAAGAATAATTCGGGTAAGACAGGATCCTGTTGCCATAGAAAAGGTGGACAAAGTGAGACACGTCAGCAGGAAATCAGGCCATGAAAAGGGAACAGCTTTTTCAACTATGATTTTTGAAAATTGCTCAAAGGTAACAGAGCGTACAGCTCAGGCCATTCAACGCAGGCATAATAAAACCTGGTTTCAAGATTTTCTTCCCAGTGCATTTCTACCTGCCAGTTAAGTGCCCCGTCACACGATGCTAAGCTGGGAGAATGAGGACTAGCACTAACTTCCTCCCAGTCAGGATGAATGTTATCTCATCTTTTTTAAATAGTGCCTAAAGCAACCTCATTTGACAACTCACCATGCTGGCAGGAGAAAGCTAACTGCCGATTCAGCCAGCTAACAGTGGGAGTTCATGGGGAAAATGAACTCCCACTGACATGGCTGAGGCTTCTTAACTTTCAGTTTACTAAGTGCCTAACATTTCGTTTAATTCTGGACAATTGCTGAACATTCCTATTCGATTACTATGCAACAGAGTGTGGCTTTTTAAAAATTAATTTCCAACATTATGATGTTAATTTCCATCATTGTTACAGCAGGTCTAGCATAATCCTCTTTATTGTTTGTCTTTTATGTTTTTTATAAATAGCTGCATCACATTAAATGACTTTTTTTTTATTCAGTGGGTACAATGCCTCATACACATTTTGTACACATTGATAGGCTTTGAGGTCAATTTGACCCTAGTCTGTTTTAGCTTTATGTTTGGAGATTATATAACGCAAATTTTAAATCTTCAAAAAACATCCCTCAGCTTTCGAACCATGACTGAACATAATCATACCTGTAATAGTGTGAGAATCACATGAAGGAATGGCACTCCATGTGCATTTTATTTAAAGCACTATTTCGCTAGTCAATATAGACACTAGAATGTACTTGACACATAAACTTAGGTAGCAATTTTAATTTTACAAATTTCTGTTCAAATTGACCCCGAACCTAAAGGATGTTAATAAATTTGAACATAACGTGAGGTTTAAAAATGGATTACTTGATCCTTTCAGTGATCTCATCAATTAATATTTCAAATGAAAGCTTATAGGGTAAAGCATTTCAACAACATTATTGCAATCGTGTTTTACAGGCACGTTATAGAAACAAAGACAGTATATTAATTTCTTTATCAGCAATTTGGTAAAACAAAGATGTAATTTCTGTTTGGTGTGTTCATTTCACACTATGAGCGGGAAGCACAGATATGTTTTCTGCGGAGTGACAGAGTGGCCATGCCTCTCAAATATGTTAGCATAGCTAATAAAAAATACTAGCAGCCAGTATTTAGTTGTTTAATTCACTTGCTATTCATTTAATTAATTCGATAATTGTTAGTGAAACATCCATTGTTTACACTGTCTCTTTACAACCTTACTATCTTTAAATTTGTCCTTTGCGCAACGTAGCGCTCAGAGTCTCAGCATATGTGGAACTCAGGAACTGCTTCTTTTAATTGTTTCTATTCAGAGCTACATTCCAACATACGCTTGACCTTGCACTTCCTGGCCTGCAAATCACCGCCTGAAATCTGCAGACTGGAACTTTCTGAGGGATCGTATCAGAATCCAAGGCGTGAACACATGCCTTCTCTCCTCCATGGTGAGTGTGTGAAGAGTGAGCAGGAGGGGCAACGTGAGGACAGCTATACAAACCCAGAGAACTCTGTGTTCCTCTCCTGAGCACGACTAAGTGGGTGGAGGTGTGTGAGTGTGTGTGTTTGTGTGTGTGCTAACAAGTGAAGGAAGAGCATTTTCCTGCTTTCTCCTTTTCTTTTATTTCAATTTTTGCACAGCTTTGGCGGATTGGACAGAGTGATAAGTGATGAGTGCAATTATTAAACGGATGTTGGGAAACAATCAGATATCCAACTATTTCACTTCACCTTCAAGGATTTATTTTAGATTTGTGGCGTGAGGGTCTGTGTCTGTGTCAGTACTGAAGAATTTATTGCACGAACAGTGTATGTAGGATGAAAGGAAAAAAACAAAGAAACGAGGTGTACTGTGAGTACTGTACTGTGTGCGTAGGGATGTGTGAGTGTGTGTGTGTGTGAGAGAGAGAGAGAGAGAGAGAGAGAGAGAGAGAGAGAGAGAGAGAGAGAGAGAGAGAGA
>JBBPDE010000128.1:7952075-7963749 GCA_037974605.1 Nannopetersius ansorgii
CGCTTTAACGGATGGCAAAACTGAGTCTTAATTCTAGAATCTAACTTAAGGATCTTTGACTGTCAACCAACTGAGAGATTTAGACAGTTGTTGGAGGTGTTGGCTGTTTTGTCAGATGACTTTGGGACCAGTCAGTACATGTCATGTCAGTGCTCAACAGAACACAGAAGTTAAGGGACTTTTTTTTTTTCAGTCTCGGTCTCGTCTCGACTTTGTCTTGGTCTTGATTCTGTCTGTCTTGGTCTTAATCTTGGTCTCGATACCCTCTGGTCTTGGTCTTGGTCTAGGCGGTTTTGACTACAAGTCTAGTGAAAGGTCACACTGTTAGACCAGGTAATTAAATGTATGTTTTTGTGCAATCAAGTTGACATGAGCACAGTGGCAAATATGACACTGTTATTTCCAACTTGCCTAGTGTCAATATGACACAACATAGTGCAGCTCAGAAATGTAGAATTTAAACTAAAAACTCAACATTATGTGGTCATTGTCAGTTAACACTTTTCTGCCCAGAAGTGGGCATTATGACAAAACATTTTGCGTTTCAAATTCTCTTCAGTTTTAATGAAATTGTGTCAGTTACTATAAAGCTGTTTTTTCTTTTGCACATTTGTTTATTGGTTTTGAAAAACACTCAGTAGTACCTAACAGAGAAGTGAATCCTTTTTAAATGTTAAAATCATTACAGTATTGTAACTACACTCGAATTTGCACAGGCTTATTTACACCCGTTCATTAATCGGTGTCCTTTAACTGTGAATCTGAGCTGGGATATTAAAAACACATCAATCAGTGTCTTTGTTTAAATTTGTCCTGAAATGTGATGTCATTGTTACAGTCGGTCACGCACATCCTTATCAGTGTTGGTTTGTATTACTCGGTGTATTGGCCGAAAGACGTCTACGCTGATATATTTGTTGTTGTATGGAAAAGACTGTGTACTTAAAGCTCTTACAAAACCCTTAATGACTAAGCCATGATGGTCAGGTTGCTCAGTGTTAAGCTGATTATGATAATGATGAGTGAGTAATTTGCTATCTCCTCTGAACCCTGGAGTAGAACACTGCTAAATCTCTAGAGGGCTCTTCCATGGGCTGTAGCAGCAGACTATGAAACCACAGACCCATTCAGTAATGTTGGTGTGTGAATGTATGTAATTCAGACACTTTAGGGAGAGCATCTCATTTCAAAACACTGAAATCTTGCAGAAATTATGCAAATGATATGTGTGAACATAAATCCATGGAGTACACTACAGTTCCTGCTGCTGTACATGAATACAAGCAGAGTGAAAATGTGCTAATAACACAGGTCAACAGGTCAAAATCACCAGAGAGGTTTATGTGGGTTATGTGGTGTTTTTCATGCTGATTACAAATCTGTTTAGTTTTTCCCGCATTTACAGTCTTTGTGATGAAGCTAGTTCTATATTGCATGATAGCTGGTATAATGATCCTATAATAATCATATGCTAAGCATTTTTGAAGAAACAGTGGTAGATGACTGACACTGATCATTATATCAGTGCCACAGTGTGCACCTGTCTGACTTCACACTGCAAAATTTTGAAACAGTCACTTGATTGGTGCCTGCAGTTTAATAAAAAATGCATGCAAGTCTATTGCAAATCTAATATTACTCATAATTCAAAAAGTTGATGTGACGGAAAAAAATGAAATCAGCATGAAAAACTGGTTTAAAAAAGTGCATTGCGGTTTCTGATGATTACAAAAATATTTGTTGTAGACCTGTGTAATGAATGGAAGCTAGTAGCCACGAGTTCATGATTCTCTTTGCAAAATGTAGAATTGTGTTTTTTTTAAACGCTCCATTAAGAACAAAGCCTGCATTGTGCAAAAGCAAGGGTGCTTTTTATACAGAATAAACATATATGACTGTACTGCCTGACTTTCAGCAATTCGTTGTAACTACCAGGCCATGTGCATTTTGGTCTTTAGCACGCTATGGACATACGCCACAAGGCGAATGTGGGACATGTGATGGTTAAGGCAGCTGTTTAGTTCTGCATATCTGCCTGTGTCTGTACGTCCTGAGTGGACTTATGGTCTAAAATGCATAGACTTTAACAGTGCTATATATGCTGGAGTCTATTTTCACTGCACAGGATCAATTATATGTGCAAGAAGACTCTAATCAGACTCCTAAGCAGTCTAATTTTGGCTCTTATATGGACTGAAACCATAGCGCAAGGCACCGCTCAAATTACAGGACACTGAAGGTAACAACACACATGAGAAAACATGCGAGCACACACATCCCCACGTGACATTTGCCCGCTCATTCAAACTCATTCACACAACCATACTCGCATACAATAAAAAGAATGCACAGACACCTATGTTAACAATAAACTAATCTTGTTTTGCTCTTTTCTCTTTTCCTCCTACAATTTACGTCGGTACCTAATGTGCAAATTAATAATTTAAAGTAGTGTAAAACTGTCAAATTAATACAAAATCATATTTTACAATTCTAAGACAGTGCGAGTCCATGATCTTGTTACATAGAAAGGAGGAAGAGGAAGGGGGTTGGGGGAAGGAGACACGGTGGGTGGCGCAGAAGAATCTTGGGAAGAAAACACAAGAAGCAGAGGACATCCTTGGCCAGGAGAGACACACACACTCAGCATGAGACCGTGCCGGGTTATCTGGGCTTACGACACACACCCAGCAGCAGTGGCCATCGTCACTCCACTGGAGGATTGAAGTACTTGGAGAGGCCTTGTCCAGGCTTACACAGTGGTTAAAGCACTAATGACACTGTCAGGACCAAAAGGCTTGCGGTGCCTGGAGTGGCACAGGAATCTCAGCCCGCCGTCCACAGCCCGCCTTCTAGTACACACCGACACACACTAAACTTCAGAGCTACAAAACACTGGCACATCTAGTGGTGTTAGTACATTTGCTGTTATATGCAGTGAGACAGTACATCTTTGACACGTTAGTCCTGTATTGTCAATGTGAAAATGCTTTTATGATCTCTATTCCAATTTCCATTTTCGATCCTTCTTTTGTATGCAAAAGTTTGAACACCTCAGGTCAAATGACATGTTTTGTTACTTTTCTAAATGAAAAGAAGTACTCTATTTTCTAAAAGAACATAAACAAATATGGCATTTTCTTCAAATTTCAGTGCACAATTCCCATGTACTTGCTGATTTGGATATATATAAAACAAACAATAATTCTGTAGAGGTCGTGTACTTATTTTCTCTTAGAAAACCAACACATATCATTTGACCATGTCATCTGCATACTGTAAACGCATCACTTATAAATAGAGGTGTAAATACGCACTAAAAGCCAATTCAATTGCACTGATTTTGGAATGTTAGAATTGAATTTAAGAAAAATAAATAATCATATTTAATAAGGCGTGTGCTTATTTTTTGAACAAAAAATATTTTGGACTCTTTTCAGATGGAAAGATCAAAAAAGCTTTGGACCGTGTATTGTTGTTATTTGTCAATATTTACATTGTCATTTTTTGTAAATCATTTCTCCAGGTAGATTTGTATATTTAGCATATTTCTAAAAATTACACTAACAATCACATTGAATCAGTTAAATCTGATAACCAATAGCGTTTCCAATAGAATTGTAATTAGACCAAATTCACTGTCAGAGCCTTATACCCCCACATTATTACATTATTAACAGTCAATTTTGAATTACAGTCAATTACAAAGAAAAAAAAACAGGCCTTAAATACATTAATTTGAACTGTGAGCCATACATCAGCACAATACCTGAGGATATCAAACATGGCCTTTTCTTAGGGCAATCTTAGGTGGATCTGTTTATGAGACACTGTTATGGCAGTGCTTATGGGTTACAGAATGTATGATGAGGAATCATAAACAACATACCACGGTGAAACCAGTGTGTAACCAATAATGACAAAAGACGCAGACAGGGTTCCATTTGCTTTTCACTGTTCCAGTGTAGAAAGGTTTGTATTCCATTATCTTGTTATTGTATGACCATTGTATAAAGGAGCAGCATTATTTTACATAAGCTCACTGTTTGCTAGCATGATTGTAATATTTTGCAGAATGCTGCTAGCAACAAATGGCACTGTGTCTTTCAGTCTATAGAAGACAGGTGTAATGGAATGCAAACCCACGTACACAGAGGCCTTGTTAGCATGAGCTTTGCGATCAAAAAAGACAGTATTAATTCCACATTACCATTCAGCACACTTTGATTTGCCACAAATGAAATGTTTCAGACACAATCCTCTTACAGGGCAGACTGAATCACACTCAGGTCTGCACACAGGATAATGTAATATGGCTGACATTATGGATGCATAGTTAAAAAAGAGGGTGTAGTCAGGGTCTTTACCAAACTTATTGCTTTTAAAAAATTCCCATGCTTAGCAGTGCATGTCCCTCCTGTATTTAATTATTTGCAATGCACAGCAGAAAGACGTTATTTGATATTGAGATTTCAAAGAGCTATGCTGTGAAGTATTGCATTCAAATGACCTCTGAACGGAGATTCCCTTCAGCTTTGGGTTAGCTGACAAGAGTCTGACATATGCTTCCCCACCTCTTCCAGCTCGTACAAGGAGTTATATATTACAGACTGAGCAAAATGCACAGACATGAGCTTTTACTCTAGAACAAGTAAAAGACTCAAATTCAACCAGACAAAATGCAAACTGACAAAGAAACGACAGCACAATCTCTGGCCAAAGCTGTAAACTGATTCTGGTTGTACTTTTTTTTCCCTCTTAAAATAAGAGTCCCGGAGTCCTTTTGCTTTTGACAGAAAGGTAACAAGAATGCAGGGAGACCATTCTTTAAATAGAGTAGGAAACTGTTACACCAGTATTTTTTTACTACTCGCAGGGCGCAGAAGATGATGGTGTCACTGTTGTTCTTCACTGGGGCCTTCTTTTGCACACGTGTATGTGTGGTTATGTGTATATGTGTGTATTTGTGGGTGGGGGCTATCCTGGTCGGTGCACTTTGCCCTCTCGTTCCCTGCGTTTCAGCTCCTCTCTGTAACAATAGGAGCAGTAGTTCTCGGTCTCGGGGCGTCCATAGAAGGAACAGTTCTCTCTTTTGCAGCGTTTCTGCTGAAAGCAGTACATGGGACAGGTCCCGCTCCGGCCCTTGACCCTGTCATGCCCAAGCCAGGCATGAGGCGCCGGTTCTTCATCAGCAAACTCCAAACAGTCTTGGATGTCGCCAGCATCAAAGCCATTGGTGTAGGTGTGGGACTTGTGCTCGCCAGGCATATTGTATGGCAGGGTATCTCCAGTGTTGACAGCACGGACCCCAGACATGCGGGCTGGGCTATAGCTTTGGGAAGACAGCGAGCGATTCTGCTGGGGATAAGTGGCGCAGGTCTTCAGCATCCCTATTGCTGGCTTGTAGGGCTCATCCTGGTAGCTGGATGATTGTGTATTCATGTCCCGCAGATGGATGACGCTATGCCTCTGGATGGGTGGGGTATGGCTATAGTGGGCTGACACTGGGACAGGCCCAGATCTTTTAGCACCATTGCTGGGGGAGGAGAAGGGGACAGGCGACATAGAGGAGGCTGTTGGGACTGACGTGGGGGCAGGGCTTGGGATGGGAATGGGAGAGGCAGCGAGTGTTGGACTGTTTCTGCCCTGGCTCTTCAGTTGAGGGATATGTCTGGGATGCAAGACTGGCGAGCAACTCTCAGGGGGAGAGCTGTCTGAGCATTCTCTCTGGAAGACACTCTCTTGTTCGGGTTTCTTCAAGGCCACCCCATTAGTCTGGGGCTTCTTCTCCGCCTCAGCCTTCCTCTTCTGCTCTTGCTCAGCACTGAAGCGTTCTTGCGCGCTGCTTAGGTAGTAACTGATCATTTCCTCATGGAACTGGTGCCGGTGGCTGGTCAAGAGGAGGCCAGCAAAGATGAACTTGCGCTCACCCTGCATGGCTGCCCGCAAGATGTTCAGGCTCAGCTTGACATCCGTGCTGTACTTCCAGTTTTCCAGCATCCGGTCACCTGGGTTTTTGCCAGAACCTGGCTGTCGCTCGCCAGGTGAGTTGCCCGGAGCTCTGTCCGTAGGAGAGGGACTGGTCGCCTTCTCTGAGGAGGACGTGCTGGCAGACTGGCCTGACTCCTCTTTACTTCCTTTACGTGTTTTGGAGTCCTTCTTTTTGGGCTTTTGCTCACCATTCTCCATGGTACGTCCATTCGTGGAGCCTGACTTGCTGATTTTGCCATGCACCAGGCCACCCAGGCCGCCCATGTTTTTCTTCAGCTTGATACCCAAAGTCTTGCTGAAGCTGCCTAGCTTGTTGGCCACAGAGTCAGCTCGAGCTTTGTCTTTGTCCTTGCGCTGCTTGTCCTTGTCTTTTTCTTTGCTGGACTTGCCGTTGTTGACGTTGGAGTTACTGCAGACAGATTCACGGTCTGAGTCCATAGATTCAGCTAGAGACTGAACATCTTCACCTGCTGAAGCGGTGGGTGATTCGGGCTGAGCAAGAGGAGCCTATAAGGAGTAAAACAACAAACCACACACATTAATGTTCCTGCAACAGCATGTGCTCCACCCTCAAGCTGAGCAGGCCAAAAATGTGGAGTATGTTAGACCGAGGAGATTAAGTCACACTCACCCTTGTCTCCGATGGTATTCGAATCCAGGTTACATTCATATAACTGTGCAGAAGGTTTAGTTTAGCCTCCAATGAGAGGATAAGACTAAAAAGATAAAAGACAGAAATAGTGAGACACTGAAAACAATGCACATATAATAAATAAAGCTCTAAATCTTACTGGACATATGATGAGTTACATTTGATGAAAAATCTAAACACAAATCATTTCTAGGTCATATGGGCACCCATTTCCTGTTTTCTCCCCTGAATCAGCAAGTAAACAGGGAAATTCTAACATAAGTAAAGCTTAACTACTCACCTAGTACAGAAATTAAAGTTAATTTATAACCACATTTGACTTTTTACTGTATAGCACAAAAAAACATTAAAATGTCACATTATCCTTCACACAATGAGGGCAAATTCAGCAGTTGCTCACAGGGTTATATAACTGGGAACCACTACTATGGTGGCGTGCGTGCTCTTCTCTCTGCACTGGGACACTGGCGCCCAGATTTAGTCCAGCTAAATCCCTCACATGGGATAACATGGACAGAAAGGCCCCCATTAGACCTTCCCCCTCCCTTCAACCTCCCTGAGTACCAAAGACTGAACAGGCTGACCAACAGAGCCCATAAGCCCCTGTGAGGGGGGTGGGCTAGAGTGATGGGAGAGACTGAAGAGTCTTACTTGGCCAGCTTGGCGTTGTCGTTGTCATCCCTCCCCCACTCCCAGTCTCTACCCGGATCCACTGCAAAGTGCAGCGCCAGCAGCTTGTGCTCGGAATCTGTCAGAGGAATGACGGCTGGAACGGAAAAGTGAAAGAACAAAAGTTTAACAAAAGAGACGACAAGCAGTAAAGCAACAAACACAGCCCCACCCTTTTCAGTAGCTACAGACACTCTTTACAAAGGTCAGAACAGACACAAAAACTGAGTGACTGTTTTTAACACCAACTCTGGCACTGAAGCCATGAGTATGAGAATATTTGCGTTAAAATCTCTATCTCAGATTAACGGCCACATTATCCCTATACATCCTTTAAAAACCCTTCAGCAAGCCCCTCAAACTGGGATGTCCTGATCGCTCTTACTCTAGCAACACTGACTGAAGGGTTGTTGTTTTTTTTTAGAAGGGATATGAAATGCATGGAAAGAGTTTTGAAAATGCTGTTGTGCAGAAATAAGCCTTTTTCATGCCACCTCCACATCTCAGGCAGGAAGAGCATTTCAGCATTCATCAGCGAGGACACAAGCCAGACTAAAGCAGAGTTTTCAAATTTGGTTTGGGCAGGGCACCGTTTCCAACAGTTAAACGATGCGTTTAGCTTCGATCCCTCCACCCTGCTCACTCATTCCCTCATTTTCTCCCCAATTCCCTGCTGCTTTTCTGCACCGCTTCCATGTAAATTGTAATACAGAGGGTGAAAAATATACAAGTGATAAAGAAAAGAGAAGAGAGGAGCCCTTCCACCCCTGCTGTCCTTTCATAAACACATACACACACACATACAGTCTCTTCTTCTCACAGTATCTCTGTCATTTGCCAAGTGCGTGCTTGGCCAGTTTCATTTTGTACCAGTGATGACTGAACACACACTGCTTCACTCTGACTCATCTGAACACTAGGAGTGTAATCTCACATTTGGTGAAAGAAAGGTGAAAGACAGAGAGAGTAAACATTAAAAAGTATTTAAATGACCTTTTCCAATAAAGAGGTTATGTGTGTAAAGTCATGCTGTATTTGATACCTTTCAATCACCTCAAGGCTTAGTATTTGTCCCACACCCTTTAATTCAGTACTGGTTATCAGAGGTGGATCATATTACCTAAACATACACCCAAGTATTGTTCCTTCTGGAAATCCCTATAGTAGAGCAAAAAAGGCTGGCAGTTCAATAGTTGTTTTCCCTTCAGAACGGAAATGTAACTCATGACATGAATATTAAAAATTAAACTCTAAAGCTACAAAGGAGGAGATATACACTTAAAGCTGAACCAACAGAACAAAACAAATTAAAATGAAAAAAAGAGAGAATTAGTAAATTAATGGCGTTGTAGAGTGGTGTTGAGTAAAAAAGTTCCTCAGAAACGTTTCTAGAAGAGTAAAAAGTTAACTGGGCTGTGGAGAACCTGTGTTCTCTAAAATGATGGAGCACCATCTAATTTGTTTGGGAGTGGAGTTTCTAATCTAGAACTAATCATCCACCATAAGACTGAAAGAGGCTGTGGAAACTGGAGGTGCTAAGGTGACATCAGTTGCAAAATTTTAAAGCAATCTTTAAAATAATTTTAGTGCAATATTGCATTTTAATTATATTTTGCAGGTTGTGTATTTTCATTAAAGACAGTTAAATAATTTCTCTTTCCATATTTGGCCCACTATGCTGCTAAAACACAATTATGTGTCACAGAGTGTATTCAGGACTGTAGGCTAATCTGTGCCACAACGTGACCTAATGTTCTTTTAAAAAATAATTTAGTGTAATAATGCAATAATAAATTAGATGTTTTTTGCCGTTATGTCTCCTGTATGGTGTATATTTGAATATTTTAATTTCAGGATTGGACTAGGACTGTGACAATATAGATTACCATGCAACATAATTTGATTGGAGGCTTCTCAGCCCTTGTGGTAGGATGCAATCAGATGATCAACTAGAAAACCTTCCCAGAAAAGTAGAAGCTCCTACTGAAGTAAAAGGAGAACAAACCCTGTTAAATAATAATCAGTTGTGAATATAAACCCTCAGAAGAAGAAATGCTGGATGATGTCTACAAGTAGAAGTAAAAGTATTATTACTTGAAAACTACCACAGAAGAACAAAAATCCAGCAAAACTGAACTTGTAACCAAACAAGTTCAACAAGTTGCTACCAACCATAAATAATGATCTCCAGATTGTGATGCTGATATATATACAGTTGAAACCAAAAGTTTACATACACTGTATAAAAAGACATCATTTTTTTTCTTACTGTCTGATATTAAATCATACAAAACCCTTTCAGTTTTAGGTCCGTTCGGATTCCCAAAATCATTTCTATTTGCTAAATGTCAAAATAATATGTGAGAGAATTTTCTAGAGATTTTTTTATTACTTTCTTCAAAGTCAAACGTTTGCATACACTAAGGTTGCTATGCCTTTAAACTATTTGGGAAAGCCGAGATGATGATGTCATGGCTTTGGAAGCTTCTGATAGGTTAACTGACACCACTTGAGTTGATTGGAGGCACACCTGTGGATGTATTTAAAGGCACACCGCAAAACACTGTTTCCTTTTGTGACACCATGGGAAAGTCTAAAGAAATCAGCCAAGACTTCAGGAAGAGAACTGTGGACCTCCACAAGATTCATCCTTGGGAGCAATTTCCAGATGCCTGAAGGTGCCACGTTCATCTGTTCAAGCAATTATACGCAAGTATAAACAACTTGGGAATGTCCAGCCATCATACCACTCAGGAAGGCTCCTGAGTTCAAGAGATGAACGTGTTTTTGTGCGGAATGTGTGTATCAATCCCAGAACAAAAGCAAAAGACCTTGTGAAGATGCTGGCTGAAGCTGGTAAGAGTGTATCACTAGCCACAGTGAAACGAGTCCTGTACAGACTGAAAGGCTACTCAGCGAGGAAAGAGCCATTACTCCAAAAGTGACATAAAAAGCCAGATTACACTTTGCAAATACACACAGGGACAAAGACCCTAATTTCTGGAGACATGTCCTGTGGTCTGCCGAAACCAAAATTGAACTGTTTGGCCATAATGGCCATCGTTTTATTTGGAAGAAAAAGGGGGAAGCCTTCAAGCCTGAGAACACCATTCCAACTGTGAAGTACGGAGGTGGCAGCATCATGTTGTGGGGGTGTTTTGCTGCAGGAGGGACTGGTGCACTTCACAAAATAGATGGCATCATGAAGAAAGAACAGTATGTTGAAATATTGAAGCAGCATCTCAAGACATCAGCCAGGAAGTTAAAGCTTGGGCGGAAATGGGTCTTCCAAATGGACAATGACCCAAAGCATACTGCACAATAGGTTACAAAGTGGCTTAAGGACAACAAAGTCAATGTTTTGGAGTGGCCATCACAAAGCCCTGATCTCAATCCCATAGAAAATTTGTGGTCAGAGCTGAAAAGACATGTGAGAGCAAGGCAGCCTACAAACCTGACTCAGTTACACCAGTTCTGTCAGGTTCAGTTTGGCCCAGAATGCCATTAAACTGTTGTGAGAAGCTTGTGGAAGGGTACCCAAAGCGTTTGCATCAAGTCATTCAGTTTAAAGGCAATTCTACCAAATACTAAGCAAATGTATGTAAACTTTTGACTTTGAAGAAAGTAATAAAAAAATCTGTAGAAAATTCTCTCACATATTATTTTGACATTTAGCAAATAGAAATGATTTTGGGAGTCCAAACGGACCTAAAACTGAAAGGGTTTTGTATGATTTAACAACAGAGAGTAAGAAAAAAAGTTATGTCTTTTTATACAGTTTGTATAAAATACTTTATTCTTTTGGTTTCAACTGTATACAGCACTAAAAGCTAATCATTAACTTGTGGAACAGCAAGGATGAAGCATAACGGGCCAGTGTAGGTCCTTATTAGCTGTGATAATGTAAGGCAACACTTCATTAACCCCAAAAATATCTTTTAGCAGGCTTGACCAACAAGCCAAGTCCAGTGGCATATTTGATTCAGATAATCTCTGCTGTCTTTGAGCCGTGGCGTGAAGTGAAAAAAATAACTGAGTCCACGGTTCTGCATGGACTTCGCCAAGTGGCGGTAATCCAGGACAAGAGAGTGAGCCAAAGGAAAGCAGAGGAATGGACACTGAGTACTAGAGTGTGCAGGAGGAGCTCCCAATACGGAGCATGCAGAGTACAGAATAACAAACACACACAAACAAAGCACACAGACATGTGAAAACAAGCATGTGAGAAAAACTACAATTTTCCAACAAAGGCTCACACACAATCGTGTTCAAAGGCACTTTGTCTCATGGGCACACACACACACACACACACACACACACACACACACACACACACACACACACACACACACACACACACAC
>JBBPDE010000128.1:8013536-8029979 GCA_037974605.1 Nannopetersius ansorgii
TGGGAAAAAAAAGTTGGCAAAAGGGGGCTCCCCCCCCCCCCCCCCCCCACACACACACACAATGGGGGCCCGGACCCACTGCTCTAACAACATCCTGTGCATGTCCAGCTAATTCCGAACTTCAGTCCGAATAAATAACAATTTTAAATGAACCATTGGCTTCTGAAGACACAGAATATGTAGCCTAAATGAAATAAAATACAAAATTAAAGAAGCCTTTTAAGCATCTCTGACCCACTTCTTGCCTCGCTCCCTGAATATAATCCAGCGCATGTGTCGCCCTCTCCCTTGACCATCTTATTCATTTCTTTGTTTTTTGATGCATCTCATAAAATAAATTCATAATCATAGACTTATCATCATCCTTAGCTAGTGGCAAATGGACCATATAAGAAATATTATCAGAGTTAGGTAGATAACACAAATGCTAAAAGAAAACCTGATGTTTTGTGATCCATGTCTCTTTTAGTGGCTCCATTACAAGAAGAGATAAAGAAAAATCTGGGCTAAAAAATTAGAAGTCATAGCATTACCTCTTCAGCTTATATAGGACATGATTGACAGGGGCCTTTGCTGTGGAGCTAGAGTATTACTAAAACTGATGGATGTATTTACATTTACAGCATTTATTACATGAGAAAAACAAAATTTTGTTGTGCTTTGTTTCAATATTATTAATATCAAATTTATAGCCACATTAAAATATTGGAGAAGTTGAAATCTCCCTGGAAATGACACATATGCTTTAATCACTACTAGGAAAATGTCAGTAAACACTCCTACTAATCCTGACTCATGCTTTACGGAGGCAGTGACAAACACACTATTGACCTCGGAATGGTCTTTTTAATTTCAATTTGTAATCAACAAAACAACTCAGGCACTAACATGGAATGCAAGGGAAACAACAGCCTGTGACCATTTACAGGTATGATTTAGTCACTCATACCGTGAGATCATTTGCTGTTTTATGTAGTCAACTTGTTATTTAGGCAAGTTTCAGTAAAAGGTCTGAGCCTGTGTGTGTGGAGTTTGGCTGGGCTGATGGTCAAAATGTTATTCTCTACTCTTAGGTCCATGAGCCCCAGGGAGAAAGACAGCAAGCAGGAACATAGACTGCTTTTGAAACACAGTCTAGAAGTTTGGAGGCTCTATAAATCTTTAGGCATTGTTTGTAATCAGATGCTGTGATAAAGGGCCTGGAACTGTCTTTTTGCCAAAGTAGGGTTTCTAGTTACGGGTAGAACAACGATCGAATTTCACGTTTAATTCCATGTAATAATAACTCAAAGTATAAGGAAACAGCCGTCTGTGACTGCTCTAATGCATTATAAAGCATGTAATGTGGCTAACAGCTAGGTTTTTGCTGACTTAACCATAATGTATGTGGTGGAGAGGTAAAAGCGTGGGAGGGCTGAACTGGGTGTGCAACATGCATGCACAGCATCATCTCCTTTACACACATTCCTCATGTACGCACACTCCTCACTTACCCCCTAGCACTCACTCCTGCGCCCACCAGCCTATGCCCAGGATAATCAATATTCATGAGCGAAAAGGCCAGGCAGGTAGGAAGTGAAGTCTACAGCTGAATATGGGGGGTGATAGAGGATCAGGGTTAAAACGACTGGACAGGTCAGAGAAAGGACTGAAGCTTCTGCCTGTCTGACGAGACTCACCACTAGAACATTTTAATCATGGTATGCTCAAAAGGACATGGCCTGGTTTGTATTCAGCAGTGTACCTTAAGAGGAAGTGGATCTGTGTCACCACACACACACACACACCTGTCTGTAGTGACTTAGTAGGCCCTGTGTTGTTAGTTATTGTCCTACATAAGGGCACTCCCAGTGGAGGCACTGCTGCAATCTTAAACCACTGAGCACTCAGAAAACATACTAAAATCAAATGACCATTTAAAATGTTATAGCACTCTGGGCAAGGGGTAGTTCTAGCAGCATAGATGGAAGGGAGGGTGTTTGATGACTTGGATGTATTTCTACCCAAGTTGTTCTGGTGGCTTCACAATTACTTACACTTTGCATTTGTATTTTATTCTGTCAGTTGAACAGTCAAACTTCAAGCTAGCAGAATACAGTAACCCCTCAGTTTTATGCAGATTTTTTTCTGAGAACCGATCTGTACCACCAGTTGCTGCTCCATGTTTTATACTCATATTTTAGTGTTTTTAAATGTTTCCTCCCACATCGTCAACAGTTATCTCAGTTTATTTAGTATTAGTCTAAACATGTGGGTAGAGAGAGTTACTTCAACGTTTCTTTTGTATACGAGTCTTGGCATGCTGCTAATGCTAACTGCTGATGCTAACTTTTTTTAAGCAATAAAGTTTTCTGATTCAGATTTTTTATTTTTTATAGTTTAAAATTATTTCATATTCATTTCATATTAAAGTTGCTGCTCTGGAGGCCCCAGTCAAGGTCATCTGATTTTTATGTAATAAACAGTATTTACTCAGTGTGCAGTCAGAGGTGACACATCCTGGGTTTGCCTCAGTGAAAGTCTTGATTATGTCCTAAATATTGTTTCTGGCTAAAGCAAAGCTTACTATGCTGTGACTATGAACCTCAGGACAAACAGTCGCAGCTTTAGTCACAGGTGCTAGTAACTGTCCAGCACCTCCTTCTTATTAGACTTTTTTCTGAATTTTCTTACTTTTGTCTGGTGTCACTAGATAACCATTTAAGGTTTTTCAATAAATAAGTAAAAAAAAATCAGCCAAGTGATCACTTCCCCATGTATTTGGTTTGTGTGGTGGTAAGGTCCACCACTGTACTGTCATGAAATAAGCCATGAAGATGTCGAAGTGTTAGTTGATGATAGAACTTGGCAACCCGTAGCTGATCATATGAACTTAATTCAGGCATACACTAATCAGCCCGAGGTATACTCCAATTACAAGTCGTATAGAATGAGGAAAGATGTGAGAGGAGAGGTTGTCATGTGTTCTTTGCTCGGAAACAGGTCAAACAAGCTAGTTAAACAGAACTCTCATTTGTCAAGAGGGTGTGTTCATGTGCAGTGTATGATAAGAGAGACAGAGTCAAAGATGGAAAGTGTGAGTAACTAGGACATAATACTGGTCACCTTCAATTCGGAATATGTACATCACAGCACTTGGTAATAACAAGGGCGTGATTAAACGGGAACCATCTCCATGCAAATATGTTGCTCTTAAGAAGCAGCCCAGGCTTCTTTAAAAGCACAAAGCAGTCTCATAAAATAGTGAGCACTGAAGATGGCTGCTGTTGTCACTCCTGCAGTCCTGTGACATCAATCCCCATTTAGACTGACAGCATGGTAAACAGTCTCGCAGCTCGGCACCAGGGAGATGAATGGCTGCTTTTTAAGTGCGTGATTTCACATCATGTGAGGAAACTGAGGAAAGTGTTGCTGACGAACCATCTGCTATCAACCTCACTCCCAGAAAAACTGAATCTGTAGCTACTGAACTGTACGGAGCTGAAGTCTAGACACTTCTTTGGAATGTAACTTCTTTCTTTTCCAACAGACCTCATGCCTTGAGCACAGTGATTAAATAATTTGTCTTGCAAATGCTCTGTATATTTGAGAGGAAGACAGCAGACCTGTAACAGATCTTTTTTCTGGAGGTGTTTTTGTGATTTTTGAATTAAAAGAGTAAACCACAGATGTTTAACCAGTGCTTCTTTGTTTCCTAGAAGATCAAATATCCATAGTTGTTGCAGACTTGTATACTGTAGCTTGCATCAAAACACAATAGACTTATTTGGTTTCTATAACACTGGCAGAATTGAAGGCCCACCACTACATAAATTGGGGATAATTTACCTAAATGGATAGAGCAATCTCACAGAAATGAGAGGAATGATGCTGATTTGAACATTTTCCTTAGAATTAAAATATGATCAAATATATCTATAGTGTTTTGGTGTTAACTGCTACACTATAGAAAAAAATTCTTAGACAGAATTGATCATTTGCCTTTTCACTTTGCAGGTGTGATCATACACAAATAGAACAATGAGAGATATTAGAGTAAAACTGGAGGATGTCATCAGCAAACTGGTCACCGGGGCATTTAGTCTGCAAAACTGGTACTAAATTTACATTAAGGGGCATAAAGGCTTTTGCTGATGGACATCTAAACAGCCGAGATCTCAAAGGAAGCCTTTTTAATGTTCCATCTCCCAAAGGAAATAATCTAATAACAAGGAAAACTCACAGCTGTAATGAGTTCTGGATTCGATACAATTTCACTGCAAAAGGGCAAGTCACCCTGACTGGCTGTGTGCACCAAGCATGAAAGCAGAGAGCAGAAATCCCTCTATGTTTTTCGAGGGTTTGTCCTAGAACTGGTGAATAATTGTAAAGGATATTAACATTTTTTTCCTACACCAACATGAAGCTGTAACAACAGTGAGTATACATACAGCTACAGGGTTTATTATTGATTCAGCCATGTTTAAAATAATAATGCACAATGCATCTTGAAAAAAGAGATATTTAAACATCAGTAGGGTGTGACGAACACCTTGAAATGCTATGGGTCAAAACTAGCTTGTACAGTAAATGTAATTAAAATGTAATTTGGATTCAATTTATCTCATAACTGTTGATCTTAACTAAAAGAAAAAATGCAAATATACAATATAAAACATAAAAAGGACTAAAAGCATAAAAAGGACAATAAGAATTAACAGTGCTATCCTTTTCTGTGTCTGTTTGATCATAAGATCCCAGCTTCTGGTAAATAAAAGTAAAAAGCTACCTGTTCAAGTTTAAGAGACTCTAGTGGTTATACACAGCTTGCAGTTGAACCCATGTAGTATTTCCACACCAATTCAGTGCTGAAAGAAAAAAAGGGTACAAATCTACTCTCCAATAAAGAATACAATGGAATACAATATAGTAGAGGATGCCAATGTGCTACTTTGGCAATAATTTGGCTTCCAGAGAAACCAGAGAACCACTTCTGTGCAGAGTATAGCAACCATTATTAATGATTAGTAATATTATAAGGTAGCCCTGTTAGTAATTAAAGGGTGAATATGCAAGAAATCTAAGAAAAGTTTTATAACTAAATCTGGATCACAATATTTATATTTATCCCAACAGTTCTGCAGAGTAAATGCACATTATTGTCCAAGCTGGGGCACGTTGGTGAAACTACAGGACAGCCTTCAGTTTGGACAACCTTAAAACCATTACCTCTGATAGAATCTTTGCATTACATTGAACTTTAAAATGGTTCTTCACTCTCACATCTTATTGATATAAATGATTCATTAAAGAGCCATCAATTGAAAGGTTCTATATGGAAAGCTTCTAAGGCAAGTCTTACAGAGTGCATCTGAGTAAATGCTTTCTCGACCATCTTTTGACAGTAGTGCCATGATGGCTTTGGAAAAATTCAGGCACTGGGTTACAAAAGGTTAAACCTTCTATGACCACAGCCTCATGGGGTCCATCACACTAATGGGATCGGTACGGCATGGCCACTGATTCTGCACCTGCCCAGGGTTTTGCAGTGTAATAATGGTTGATGACCCAGCTGCACAATGCAGCCTTGCAATATGTTGACTCGCTCAAAACAAACGCAATGTGTTCACTTTTTCTCCAGAACAGATGGTGTTTTGTTGGTGAAATTTGATACTGTAAGCAATTTATGCTTTTTTGGGGTAGGTATTCATCAGAAACGATATATAAACAATATTCTATTTGTTTGTTTACATTCAACATATGTAGCTGTTCAACAGCACAACACATTAAACACAGTTCACAATCACAGAGCAAAGACCAACTTCTTGGCTTTCCTAATGTAATGAATCATGTTATTTTGCAGTGTCGGATCTGTTGATAGGGGAGCCAGGCCTGTGTGATAGCTGATAAGAAGGTGGGCAGAGTCGCACTGGGCACTGATTTGAGGGCCAAACGGATGCCAAGCACACCAGATGGAACAGGCGTAATGCTGCACCACACCCCTCCACCAAGCTCACACCAGTGCCAACATTTCAAACGAACTCAAACACATGGCCTAATGAAGGTGATGACATAATGACTCAATTTGTTAATGTTTGACTGAATTTTGCAAACTTTCATTACCTGGAGTGAAAATGTCAAACAAATCACATTTGAACACTAGATTATGCGGGTTTACTCGTACACAGACGGAAGAAACCTAATAGATACGCAGTTTTTATTTCACACAGTAAATAGTAAAATTAAAAGTGTTGCAGTATCGCAAAATTGTGCTAATTCCTACAAAACCAATCTTTAAAATATTTACAACAATTTCCTCTGGTATCAGCTGAAAGCTCTCACTTTCGATTTGTGCAGTGGCATCTGAATAAACGACAATTCATGCAATATTAAGGCAAGCCATGAATAAGGCATTTTACCTCTGTGCCAGTCTATGGGAGAAACTCTCTGGGCTGTAAAAAGTACAGCTAATGCGTAAATGCAACGTGCAAGGTAGGCTAACACCACCATGTTTACGCTAATGCAAAGCAGAATGACCATCTTCACTGTGCCTTAACAGTGAACTGCCTACGAAAGCAGGGATATTTGTATTGGGACACACTCAGGCAAAGTTCTCTAGTCAGGTGCAATGAAAGGTTTTGTACAAAAGTTCTGACATGGATGCTGTGTACTAATTTCTTTTCATTTTTTATTTGAAAAATTTACACGCATGTGAAAAATATCTAAATTTTTTGTGTCATCCGTTCGTGTTTGTTACATAATGCAAGTTCACAGAACAAGACATTAATTGCATAATGTCCTGTTTATTTGAAATACAATATTATTGTTGTGTTGACTCCTGATACATCATTTAAGTTGCTAATTAGTTTAATTAAGTGCTCCAGCATGTGTTTCTAGTGGGCTACAAGTGTATCTTCCATGACATGAGTGTAAGCACTAGTCCGGCTGCTGTGTGGCTGTTAAATGCAGTTAAGTTTGAAATAACAAAAGGTTGTAAGAAACACATGGCAAAGATGGAAATATATTAAAATGATAGATTGGGATGTATATTATTCGAAGTTTGTTAAAAAGAGCGTGAATGAAGCTCCTGCTCCTAAACTTTCCGTAATAATATACGTTCCAATCTAGCATTTTAATAAACTCCCATCCTTACAATGCACTTCCTGGGACAAAGGTTTAATGAGACCCCACAGCCTCATCTTGCTGTTCCTCGGCCCTGTCTGTGCTGTGTGTTCATTTAAAAAGAGGTCTGGCCTTCTAGTTCAGTTCTCAGAGTTCTCTCCCTCTCAATCGTATAATTAGACCACAGTCTGAACTCCCAGAACATGGACAGAAAAAAAATTCAATACTGTTAAATACCTGGGTATGTCCATGTGTACCTACCAGTGACTCTGTACTGAGAACCATTGTCATACAGTCCTATGGAAACAGCTTGAAAATTGTTGAAAAGAAAGATACTGGGATACTGTGGGAAATGGGAAGCGTCTGTTCTATATTTGGATGTTTAAAATAGAACAAGTTACATCCTTACATATTGCCTTTTCTCCTGTCATTATATGGGGCATGTGACCCAGTAGTACAGTGATATTATTGGGTCACATGCCCTAATAATTGTAGTCGATTGACACCCCTGCACCAAAGTCACTGATGTCAGCTTGGACAAACTTTACACCATGTTGGCAAAAATCCCATTGTGAACCAGTTGATTGTACTCGGAATACGTAAAAGTATTTATGTCAGGTCGCTAATGGAGTGCAGAATGGAAACCATGACTTTCACCACCATGCTAGAGTTAGCTCCATTACATGGCAATAAAAGCCACAACTGATCCCAACACATTGACCTGCATTGTGTTACAGTAGCATTTATGTCCTGTAAAATGTGTCCTTGCTGAAAAATGAATTGTGGGGGTGAGCACAGATGTCAATTGCATTTGAAGGTTGGAGACTTGAAATGTGCAATTACAGATTTTGGACAATCTGATGTTGAGCTGAGACTGAGTGCACTGGGGCTTTTATTGTAATTGAATCACCAACTTCACAGCTTCGGCACCTTATTTACTCACACACTTTCCGAGCAGACTTCGTACAAACAGTGAGTCAGACCGTGGCATGTGTTCGTGCATGTGTGTTTTCATGTTATATGGACGGTGAGAGAAAGAGAGAGAGAGAGAGAGAGAGAGAGAGAGAGAGAGAGAGAGAGAGAGAGAGTACGAGAAAGTGTTCTGTAGTAAACTGAACCTGAGAGAACGTCTGGTCTGAATGCTCATGCTCATCACATGACAGATGAGGAAAGAGGCTTAGTCGGTACATCCTCCCTGGGATGATCTCTCTGAAAAAAGCATGAATGCTGGGCTTGAAAAACAAGCACTCTTCCATTACGAGACTTTCTTAAAAAAAAGATCATTTCTGGCACAGTAATAACAAGTAATTGAATATTTCCACAAGTCAGTTGTTGAGATCACAAGTTTCCCATTAGAAATAGATATAAAAATGACATTCGGCATTCGTATAACACGCCAACACCACAGATCTCATTATATAATGGATATTATGAAGATACTGCCGCTGCAGATGAAAAATGCATCTCCTGTGTAAAAAGGAGCAGGAAAAAGGACTAACATAATGGCCGATCTTTGTATCTTCATGTCCTGATATACAAAAAAGCTGACATAAAAACATAAAAGCCAAAGCCTGCTTCATCTTGGTTTGTCCCAGAACAAAGTGTTCTGAATGAGGACATATGAACTGAATCACTTCATGTACTGGCCAACCCACAGCTGCTTAAAGCTGGAAGATAAGATGGGTGATACCTTGGATTTGCTTAATTCAATAGAGAACACCAACACTGGTATCCTAATATAAGGATGGACTTTCAAAAGCCTTTTTATGCATTAAAAGATGACATTTCCTCAGCAATTTTTATTAGGCTTGTTTTAACCTTTAAACCTAAACATGAAACACATCTGTTAGCCTGTCATAGCTTCCCTGGTACAGGTCCAGCAGCCACATTTAAATCCAGCATGAGGGCACCCACCTGCCGCACCCACCACATTAAATAATGACACAGATTGGTCACAGTCAAATAATAAATTAGGCCACTTCTGATCACACATCTGAAATGATTTCAATCCTGTTTCACTACTGAACATTACCTTAACACTACAACTTTTTTAGAATTAATGTCAATTTAATGAAAAAGAGGACTATTCTAAAAAAAGAAGCACATGCTCTTTGAATCAAACAACATCAGACAACTTTGAATCAAACAGACAACAGACTGCAGTTGGGGAAGAATAAAACCCCCCAGACTTCCAAAAACTCTGTGGGGCAAGGAAAAAGCATGCTTCAACATTTTCTGTAACCGCTTAATCCTTACTAGGGTCGCGGATACACCTATCCTGGGGCCAACGTGTGTTTCTGAAATTTTATGTCAAATCATTTTTAACATTTTGGATCTATTGGTCCAAACGCTCTAAAAAAAATTCACACTGTAATCAGCGGCTGATGCTTTTAAGTTACGTAAAAATAAGCAAATAAACAACTAAGCAAGGCTTTTCTCCAACATTAATGATTATTTGAGCTTACCAACACTCCACCTGCTGCTGGAACCACATTTGAGGTCTAAGCGCAGTTCTGGTGTAGACTGTGGGTAGCAGATGACGTGTGTGTGTGGGTCCAGCCTCCACTTCGGTGAACTCCCAATTTTCAGACAAAGATTAAACTATTTATTATTGCTTTAACAACAATCCATGGAAAAGTGGAACTTTGCAGCCAAAAATAATTATCAGTACACTAAATATTTTCAAAGAACACACAGGCTAGTACCTTCAGTGCATTTTATTTACATTTGATTTTATTTTTGATGTCGTGTGTGTGACAAATGATAAAAAAATATAATAATCAATTACATAAAATATAATTACATAGACTGGCTTGGCTCATAAACATACACGTAGCATGTCACTGTGCAAAACAGTGATCTTACAAAACAGCTGAGCTGTAATCAACACAGAAACAGAGAATAATGCACCCACACATCTAGTTATGATCACTGACCATCTTTCTGATGAGAAGATAATGAGATCTGTATCTGTAGTTTTACATGATAAACCTTCTTTAAAGGTCTTTTTTCTGACAGTTTATTGAAATTGTTGCAACCTTAAAATCACTCCATTCAAATATATTCAAATATAAATGAGACAGCGAATGAGAAGCTAATAGGACAGAATCGTATTTGATAAAACAGCACAGACAAGACGGGAACTTCCGCTTTTTAAAGGCCCCTGCTTGAGAGAAGGCAGATTCAATGACTGAATTTCAATGCAGTGTGAAAAAAAGCACAGCCTATTCAGTCTAGGAATCAATCACTCACTCCCCATCTCTCCTCCTACGGTCACAATGGCAAGTCTGTGCTGGTGTGTATGTGTATTTCTGTGTGTGTGTGTGTGTGTGTGCGTGTGTATGCCCACGCGCATGCGTGGACATTGGGACTGATGCAAAGAGCCGGAAGGCAGCAGTGGGAAGAGGATACATTAAGGGTCTCTCTCTCTCTCTTATCCTTGTAAAAGACCTACATGATATACTGCAGCACAGTGCAAGAACATCATTCCTGGGCTGCAGCTTACCATTAAGATAAAGGAATAGTCATTAACCTGAATGAATCACTTTCACTCACAACGCTGTTCACTAAATCCTAGCATGTATGCATCTGTTAGAAAAAAAATATATGCTAATTTGAAATAACCTATTTGTGAACTACAAACACAACGCTTTTGGGTGAAAAATCCTTAGTTAAGCATTAGTTAGTAAAGAAAACATCCATATTCACACCTGGTTTTTTTTTCTTAAAACAAGGCACTTTATTAGGGCTAAACGCTTCCCAGCTCCATTAGTTTTTTTCTTATTAGCCTAATGGTTCCAGCCATTAGGGGCCCTGCAAGCACGACCACAGACTGAACAATAGTAAAACTGGAAATTAGGCTTGAGTTTGTCACGGTTTGGTCAGTGGCCAGTAGGCGCCACTGCTTTTCTGTTTCTTGGTTCTGTTTTGTTATGGGTTTTTGGGGCTTTAATTTTGATGTTCTGTTCTTGTTTCACATGTTTTTGGTTTTTCACCTGTTTGTGTTTTGCCCCCTGATTCCTGTGTATATTTAAGTCCTGTTTATGTTGGTTTTCGTTACATGTCCATCGCCTCATTTACGCCTCAGTGCACCTTATTATGTGCCTTGTCTGAAATTTGATTCTAGTTCATGTTTCTGTATCTAGCGGCCCCCGTGCCATTTTCTGTTCGTTTGTAAATAAAAACCACACCAGCATGGATCCCTGGTTCCCAGTCTGCTCCATACTCCGAGGTAGCGCACAGGACTAGCCTCCCCAACTGTGATAGAGTTGGATTTTTTTTTTTCCTTTCAGATTACCCAAAGTCTACAGTTAGGTCACTACTATGTCTTGCATATATATATCACATAGCTGGTTATCCTTAAACTTACTTCTAGGAGATATGCAGCATAAAAACAGGTATTACAGCACAAAAAAATCAAATCGCAAATAAGAACAACAAAATCCTGAAAAGGGCACTAAAGCCGACCAGCTTTTAATATAGAAAACCAACAGGCAAGGCAAGGCAAGGCAAATTTATTTATTACGCACTTTACAAACAACAAAGTTGACCAAAGTGCTATAAGTACAACAAAATACCAAAACAAATAAAAATCACATAAAAATACAAACCAATAGGCAATGTGTTACAGCAGCACTGGCCAGCCAGCCTATAAGTGTGTAATGATTCAGCTCACACTATTCTAATTAGGCCAAGGTTGTTTTGTTCTGATGTACACCAGCCTTAAGTTTTCCTGTGTATGTCCAATGGAGGCAGGGCTGAGAAACATGACAATATTTTATGTTTTTATGAACATATTGTGGACATTGTCAGTAGCACCAGCAGCAGTAGTTTCATTACAAAGAGAGCAGAATACGCATTGTTAATTTGATATAGTGTGAGGCCATTTATAAAACTGGTTCTTCTTTTAATCCTTTTAAAATAAATACTGTGATCATTGCTACTGTCACCTTCTACTTGACATTTCTCATGTCCTGGTGCATTGATAGACACCTTAACAGAGCTAGCCTGGAGCCCTGGAATGCCCACATAGCTCTGGTACTCAGCGAATACGCTCAAATATCATCTAAACAGCAGCAGTGGACCAGGCTTAACATAAAGTACAAGAGACAAGATAAGAGGTCCACTGTCACAAAAAATTACTGTCCTGGAAAGTTTAAGTCGCCCAGGGTACAACAATAAATCTACACTCAAAAGTACAACATGGACCCAAATGTGAGAGATCCAAACATGCACCTTAAATTAGATTTAAATGTACATTCACTTTCCCATGGGAAGAGGGCATATTTGTACCTTTTCATAACCGTTCAAAGTAGAATATTAAAAGAAAAGTCCTGGAGTGAAGGCAGCATTTATGGACTCAATACAACAGAAAATGTATATATAGAATGGAATATGGTAGAATTGTGTTTCCTAAGCAAATGGACTGAAGATGTACCCTTCAAGGTAATACTCAAGTAACAGCTTTTGTACCCAGAAAGGTTCATCTAACAGGGAACAAGGCATCCAATAAAGTTGTTTGGAGATGCAATCAACACTCCCCTGCCAACCTCATGGGTTCCAGTGGCCCACCTGCACTGCCACTAGAAAGGTAGGAACTTCTGTCTAAATAGGTTTTAAATGGCCTAGGCAGGAAGTTGTGGGTTTGACTCCCAAGACTGCTAAGCACCACTGAGGTGCCCTTGAGCAAGGTACCGTCCTCACACACTTCTCCCCGCGCGCTGTGTTCCTGGCTGCTCACTGCTTCAAATGGTGAATGGGTTAAATGTAGAGGAAGAATTTCATGCTATTCACATTTGACAGAATGGTCACTTTCACTATGGGTGTGATATTTTCTGTCAGCTTTATGCCATTTTTTGCAAGAACATTGTAATAATTCTGGAAGGTGGTGTGTCTGTGCGTTGGTGCCAGCAGACACCAGTCAGACGCACCTCAGTGTTTTTGTGTTTGCTGGGCTAGCTGATCCCTGGGCTTTCTGACAGCTCTCATTCCATCTATCTGCTGCTGCAGAGCTGCACGAGGCACCAGACACGTTCACCAGCTCAGTCTCAGTCTGGCATAGCCGACAGACGCGTGCACCAACGTTTCCCAGTCAAAGCCATAAAGCAGCGATTTAGATGCAATATGCCTCAGGATCATAGCAGACTCCAGCTCTTCTGGCTTCACTAGCTAACATTTTGATCTCCTACAACCTTTATGCACACAATAAAATCAGCAGGAGCCAAACTACTGCTAACACAAGTTTCACCCCATACTTCGTAAAGGAAGGAGAACGGGTTAAATGCAGAGGAAGAATTTCACCCTGTTCACACTGTGTGCTGTGGTGTGTTCACACATGATAGAATTACTCTTATTACTAAATAATAGTCTTAATACTACAGTCAACTGATTTTGAATAAGTAAATAAGTATACAGTGTATACAGTATAAGTATACTTGCTAGCCATGTTTGATTCATTTCCATTACATTAACAAAAATACAGTATGTGAACAACAGAGGATGCTAACTGCCATGTTATTCACCCAGATCAGGCTTAATCACTACTCTGACCGGACAAATGGCAGCACTGAGACAGTGTGGATCAACTCGGCTGTATTGTCACAGCTCCCTCTTGACACATTTGCTGTGTTACTTTAACCAGTGAAAGGCCCTGACACCCTGGCCACTAAAGAGCTAAATAAAAGAGCTTTCCTAAAGCATAGATGCCAGGCTCTTCACTACTAGGGGCCTCTGTGAAGAGGCGACAAGAGCTACACTACCTAAGTGATAGAGGGAATAAACGGTGAGGAATATTCACTGCCGGCCATGGAGTCATTGAACAAAGCTCTGATCAAATCTGTCCCAGTAAAGAGGCCCAAGCTCTCTGCTGATTAGTAGAGGAACAGACTGAGAAGACTAGCCTTTGAACTCAGCAGTGGGGCAAAGCAACAGTGCCAGAACCTAGGACTCTTTCTCTCCATCTCCCACTGTCTCTCTCTCTCTTGCTCCTGCCCTACTTCCCAGCAGCTCTCCTCCTCAAAAGGAAACCAGTCCGCACAAGTCCCTCCCTCAGTGCCACAACTATACTGAATGCCTATGATTAGCACATCTCCAAGTACTATATAATGTTAGATTTTAATGTATAATATTCCTTATATTGTACTGTAATCACAAGCTGTGTTACAGTATGGCATAATGTATTATGTTTAATAGTATACTGGTACATTTTCTTGCCCAGAACAAGCAGTACACATGCACCAATTCAAAAACAATCAACATTTAGGCACTTTATATAGCAAATGATAAGCCCCAGTAATTACAACTAAGCATTCTTCTTTATCTTAAACCCCAACCAGGATCAAACAAAACACCACCATGGCCATAGGGCTATTTGTAGGTTTGCTGAGGTACATATTCCAGTTTGAGCCAGGATTCCATAAGCTTGTTACCAAAACACATAGATACATTCTTCCCCTCACCTCCCTCACTCCCCTGAGCTGTTTCAGCATTTGCTGTCAAGAGATTAGGTCTAAATGGAAAATAGAGCATGCACTGATAACGTTTAGCGGTCTGCCGTAAACCTTCAACAGGCCATCGAATTAAATCTTGTCTTATTTAAAACACAAGACTATTTGTAAGACCTCAGGTTCCAAGAGGATTAGAATGAAATTTGGGTCTCTCTTGCTCTCTAAAAGACAGGACTGAACCCAGATTCAGGAAAGTAGACTGTTGTTAATTTGTCTTGTGGACATAAATGCTCACCTTCCTTCTCTGTCCTTGTGTCTCATCTAGCGACACAAGCTTGAAAGGATGTTTCATGTGGGAAAGGTCATTTCTAGAAGTAGCTTATCACTGACAAAAATCAAAATAAGGGCTCTGTGTTTGAAGACAGAGGTTGTGTGCTTGTCTGATAAAGCCTGGGCTTTTTCCCTCAAACAGATAGAACCACCTGACCTTTCTTTCGGCCAGCACGGCAATCCATGTCCAAAAACCATGGCATGCATATTGTTGACCTGAATATTGCAGATTCAGGTTATTTGACAGATCACTACTGGCCTGTACAAAAGCTGCACAGAAAATGACAGTTTATGTGCTTCGCTGGTTAAAAAAGGCCCAGAGAAACTGCAATGCAGGTGGTCTTACAAATAAGAACCCTGCTCTCAGCTAATATGATTTTGCACATACAGCACTAAACCAATATATCCAATTTCTACCTCAGGGGTGCCCTACTCCAGTCCTGGAGAGCCGATGTCCAGCACTTGACAGACTCAAACACAACTGGTTCGCAGTTGGTCACCAGGTTTAGTGAGTGTGTTTGAAGAGGTTAACATCAAAACCCTCAAGGACCAGAGCTGGATGCCCCTTTCCACTGAAAATGAGAATGCAGTTTACAAAAGAGAGGCATATTCCCACCTTCTATACCTTTCCGTGAACACAGACCTAGATGTGAAACCATGCAGGAGATCCATGCTGGCTGACATCCTGAGGACACAATCTCTCAACACTAGGCATGACACAGCTCTTCTCACATAATCTTTTATTAACTCACAGAGGTTGTAATTGTTGCTGGTAACAGTAAAATCATGTCACCCTGCCCACACATGCTGCAGTTTTAGGGAGTGTTTAAACCCTGTGATGACTTTTGAATGAGCCACAATACAGGACAGGACAGTTTCATTTAAGGGGATAAACAGACATTGGTCTGGTTGTATTCATTATTACATTACTGTAAAAATGAAAAAGAGGGAAAATGTAAAATACGGGCCTTTTAAGAACACCTAGGAGACACATGTCTTTAATTGTTTAAGATTAGCCAAAATAATGTGACTTTTGTTAAATTACATGATTACCGCATTTCATCAAAACACCCAGTCACACTCACCTGGAGCTGTGATTGCTCACTCTGTCAAAAACATTGTGGTTGGTTAGAGCCTATTTGCATATTGCAGCCTTCTTTGATTTTACTATAGAAGAGAACAACACAAAAATAACAATTAACAGATATGCTGTGTAACACTAGAAGAGGACATATATGAATGTGATTTTAATCGGATAAAATTTGATTTTGCAAAAAAGTCTCATCCCTGTCAATAGAGAATACCCAGAATATAAAAGAAACACAAAGGTAATTTATTTTATAACTGTGTAATTAATAAGATGAGATAAACCCTTATTAGTCCCACAAGTGGGAAATTTGCTTGGCCACGGCAGAAAGTGGACAGTACAAAGTTAAGAGCAGCAAAACTAAGAAAAACTATAGAATAGAATAAAATACCATGTCACAGTCCAGTATAAAATAAAATGTCCAAATGTCTAAAAATGTACAGTAAAATCCAGGAATATTTGTCTGCACATCTTTATATA
>JBBPDE010000128.1:8060740-8081962 GCA_037974605.1 Nannopetersius ansorgii
CTTGACTTCCCACTTCTCTATGACTTGTGTTCTTCTCTATGGCTTATGTATTGTTGGGTGAGGTGTTGGCTAGTTATGTGACAGTAGTTGTATAGATAATCTGACTGCAGTATCTTGGTTAAATAGCTGACTCTGATTTAAGCTGTTTTTCAGGTAAGAAACAGTCACGGAATTCTTAAACACTGATGTACGTCGCTCTGGATAAGAGCATCAGCTAAATGCTGTAAATGTAAATGTAAATGTAAAGAATGGCAACGCCGTCTGCATTGATAATATAAAATAGTAAGAAACAGTATAATAACATTATAAAGTGAAGAGCCAGTTCTTGATTGTTGAGGTTGATGTGTTGGAAGCATAAAAAATGAGTAAGCATAATGATGATCTGAGCAATTGTGATGTGAAAAATGCAGCTGGATTAATGTGCTCCTGCTGACTCCACTGCACCATCAAAGGCACTTACAGTGAACATGTGAGCTTTAGAACTACACCATGGTGCAATGAAAGAAGGTAGTCTAGTCTGATGAGCCACGATTTCATTCATATTATGTGGATGGCCTTGTGTGTGTGTGTGTTTGTGTGTGTGTGTGTGTGTGTGTGTGTGTGCGCATCACTTACCTGAGGATGGCACCAGAATGCACTATGGAAAGATTCAGGTGGATGTTACTTTGACACGTAACACCTGCCTAAAAGCCAGGCCAAATGTGTTTGTCACCACAAACTTCACACATGACTTGTGTGGTCAGTGAGGGCCTGGTTTGAGCACTAAGTACGTCTCTGCCAGAATCAGGTTGCTAGCAGCTCAAGATGGTGCCATAGCAATGTTTCAACACGTTTATGTACTTTCCATAAAGGGTCATCCCGAAACAATAAGCTTCCATACTCCACACTACTGAATGCATTTCTAACTGCTGTGTAACGTGGCAGTATGCAGTCTGGGACGCAACTATCGTGTTCAGCGATACAGCACACAATGTGAACAGTATGAAACTCTTTTTTAGCATTAAAGCCATTCACCAAGAAAAGCGGCTGGCAGCCACCACCATGACGCTCGGGGAGCAGTGTGTGGGGATGGGAACCTCAGTGGTGTCACTAGCAGTCCTTGATTTGAACCTATGCCCCAGAAGAAGGACAAGAACAGAAGACAAAACAGATCTAGTAGAGCATTAGTAGTAAAAGTAAACAAGACAGCAAACTAGAGGGCAGATAATTATGTCCCTTTGTATCAAATGTTGCATCGAGCTTGATCAGAAATACAATCATTCTTAAACAGCCTGAAGACTTTGAAATGTGCAATGATTGCACCACCCACACTAGTGGAATGATCCTTGTTACTTAAGCATTAGTCAAGGAAATGTGGGAGAGGTTTCTAAAGTTGTCAAAATGACCCTTCCAATAGGAGAGTGGTAAACGTTTCTCAATAAGATTTGTCAGAAATTCCCTGTCACTTTCAAAACCACAGAGTGGCGTAATCGAAAACTAGTTTATTCAAGTGTACGAGTGTATTAGTGTGTGCTTATTTTATGCTGAAATGAAGCAGTATTTTTGTAGTTTAAAGTTAACTTTATAAAAATTAAAATGTTACAATTTAGTCTGAAGAAGTATTAAATTAGTAATTCTTACTTTCTAGTACACTACAAGCACATGGTCCGTGCTATACTTAGGGTGTACTCACAACTAGGCACGTGAACCGGACCCGAGTACGATTGTCCGTGCCTAGTGTGAGTACACCCTTATACTCAAGCATATTTAATAAAATGAACTTCAATATACTACTTTTTCCTAAGGGAAGTCAGCCTGGACGAATGTCATTGCCACCACACTGAAGAGTTTGTAACACATACTTCACACAGGACTTAAAAAACTTGGCGGGGCACGGACTGAATACTAAGTTCGTCTCTGTAGAATCGGTTTGCTAGTAGCTGTAGGTGTTTGAAGTTTAGGTTTACCAGTGATAGGGACGTGTGTACTGTTCTGGATATGAGCCTCTGCTAAAAGTCATAAATGTAAACATAATTAAATAACACAGGTAACGTCTGTGACCATAACGGGCTGCTATAGCAACGTTTCAACTCCTTTGTGCACTTTTTATTAAAGGATCTGATGAAAGGTCATGTACAAAAAAAAAAAAAAACACAAACACAACGCTCCACAATACTGAATGCATTTCTACTATTCACAGTGTTTAATATGGCAGTATGTCGTTTAGGACGCAGTAAGATCTGCAGACAAAACAGATCCATTAAGAGTATTAGCAGCAAAGGTAAATAGGACAGCAAACTAGTCCCAATGATATTCACTACGAAATACAATGTACTTAAAATGTGCTTACCCCTACCTTAACCTACCCCTGAAAATACACCTAACTCCTTAACTGGAATTAAGTGGCTATTTATTTGTGAACCAATCCCTTAATTTTACCTTAAACGTAGAGGCGTGAGTGTGAAACCCCTTAATCTTAAACATAAGGCATTCATTCACTGGGTTCTATTATTTAAGGAGCAACATTTTAAAAGGGGGGAAATTCAGTAGTTTGCCCCCTTAATCAGCCTTAACCTGTACACCTTTTCCCTTAATTTCCTGGAAATTAATGTCAAAATTAAGGTAATTTTAAGGGGTTTGGTTGCGTTGCGACTCTTGACAATTAAAAACAGCAGCACCATCAAGCTTGATCAGAAACACAATTATTAAACCATCTGAAGACTAATCATTATTGCAGGTGATTAAATCTGTTATCAGTTGTTCTACTATAAGAAGTGAGGGGGTGGCTGTAATGTTTTAGCTTACTTTCCCTTCACTGAAACTTGTTCAGTTTAATTTCTAATAAAACAACTGATAGGAAAATAAACGGAAACGGTTCTCTATTCATGATCTACGGCAGTGGTCCCCAACCCCCGGGCCGTGGGTCATGTGGTACCGGTCCGCGGGCTGCTCAGAAGAAACAAAAATGTGGATGTTACCCGTGTTCTGTTGTTGGCTCGTTGTCATGAAAATGCTGTTAATAAAGCTGCGAGTACACATTGGATTTGTTATTATATTTTAAAGATACCCCATTATTATACTTAAAATATCCCCATTTTTATGCGTATCATTTATTGGTATAAATACGTATACGTATATTTATCTGCCACTCCTTAAAGGCCGGGCCGTGAAAATAGTTTCTGCTATTAAACCGGTCCGTGACGAAATAAAGGTTGGGGACCATTGATCTACGGTCATTAAAGCAAAAATAAAAAAGCAACCATGCTGCCCTCTTGCGGAGACACTGTTAAAAGAAGTTCTGCACATCACAGGATATTTACCACTTCAGATCCTTGATGCCAACACACTGGAACAGCGGCTTAAATTGCTGTTCTCCTAATTAAAAAAAAACAAAAACGCATTCTGATTCAAAGTGCAAGTTATTTTACCTGTCCATGATGTCTCTCCTAAATGTAGTTTCACAGCCTCTTAACATCAGCTTTAAAAAAACCCTAATTTTTTCAATGAAATTTCACATATTTGTTTGTTTTGAGAAGATTTGTTTCTTTACATAGATTACCATATGTGTATCCATATACCATATGTGTACTTCTAATAACAATTGTATTAGAAAATTGTATGTGCGCTACACATTTCTGTGTTTTCCCCTACTCCAACCCACCAAATCCAGCACATAATAAGCTTGGTATTCAGTTTAGGAGCAGAATTTGGAGCGATAAATGAGAAAAAGCACAAAAATAAGCATGGAGAACCTCTACTCTATAGTTAAAACTTTGGTAGCAAATTTCCATTGATAATAATAAACTATATAAGCCACCAGTCTACTGGTTTTTAACATAAGGAATATTGGCTGACTTAAGCCTCCCATCTAAACTCTGGTACCATTAGGCTGTTACCAACCTATAATTACATAACATATAGATCAGATTAGTATAGATACATTGCCCTTAAAAAAAAAAAAGAAAAAGAAACAGATAATGTGTGGTGAAACAGTACAGACATATTTCCAAAAGACACTGGTTTTGTGCATGGAAATTTACTTGCAAGAAAATAATATACAAGAGCCCCCTTCCCATACCATTATGACAGCTGTGAGCAACAGAAGTCACCTGGTGAGATTCAGTACAATCTATGATTAAAACGTGCAGTAAACACATCGTTCGATCCATTTTCAGGTTTCCTCGTTTTCAGTGGACAGACAGGGAGAGGCTGATACTCAAGGATTTCCTCAAACATGACCCTTACAAAGTTTGCAGCAGTGAATGGTAACAGTTATGCTGTGAGATTTCACCAAACAAATGTAACACTCGACAGGACTGTCCAAAGCAAAAAAAAAATAATATATATTAACATCTCTCCTTTATCACCATTTGAATATAAATATATTTAAATGTAATGTAGTTCAACATGCATCACCTATCTTAAACAGAGTGCCTTAAACATGAGAGAGAGACAACAGTAATTGTTGAAAAATGACAACTTGGGTTATAAAAATGCTTAAAGCACATCATTGAGATTTCAACCAATGTTTGGCACACTTACATAATAAAGTATAAAAGTTCCACCATGTAACAGACAACAAAGTCTTGAAAGGCACTAAGATTTCTCCAGCTGTGAGACAAAAAAAACGGCATTCCTTATTTTTCATTCCCTCTCATTAGTCCTTCACTTTCACTCTGGCACTGCTGCGGTTCCAATCTCCACCTTGCCACGCATGTCTTGATCAATCCTACAAGAGGACAAACGTAACAACAGTTATAATAAACACAGAAGATGAAACCAGCAATTCAAAGAGTTCTTAATATTTAGTCATTTAAAGCCATTAGCTTTGAATACAGCTTGGCAAATGGGCAGTCATCAAGAGAAGTTGCCATCAAAAAAAGTATTTAACAGTATTGCATTTAGAACAAAATTTACAATAAGTGACTTAACGTGACAAAGATTAGCTTGATCAAATGAGTTCAAAAAATTCTTTTGATTAACGCTGATTAAAGAGCTTTGGTAAACATTCAACAAGCAGAGACAAAATGAATCAAAACTTGAAATGACGCCCATTAGACGCCTGTAGAACCATTCACAAGCACAGCACTGGGGCTAATAGCTAATAAAAAACATATGAACTTTCATTCAAATTCAATGTAGTGCTTACAATGTAGAGCTTCAGTTCAATTGTGTTTGAAACATACAGTCTGGTGGAGATGCAGAGGGGTGAGATATGTGCTCTCTTTCATGAAAAGAATCCATTGTTGATCTTACTGCACAAAATACTGGTCTGAAGTCCTGTTGTCTGTCGGGAAGAATAACAGCTATCCAGTAGGGGGCTGATAGGAGCCGGTTAAACATCCCCTGCAGACACTACTACCTCTGATTTAGCAAGATCAACAATGAACATGGTAACAGCTGAGGTGCCTATATTAATGTTTACGGAGACAAAATGGCAGAAGCAAACGAAAGCAGTGGTTTGTCATGTTTTGTGTAGTCACACCATGTCTCTACTCTGTTTTGTTGGCATTGTGTAACATGGAGGTCACATTCTCAAAGGATTTACTAAAAGCAAGATGAATGGTTTAAACATAGCTTAAAAGCGAATATGAGGCCACCCTGAGACCTGTTCATACAACTAGGCATTCGTTGATCTTATTTTTTGGCAATATTTTTGGGACCTGGAACGATTTTGGTGCTCTGTGCGTGTCTGTGGTTAAACCTGATATACCTGAAGTTGACTACAGAAGTATTCAAGTTATCCCAAGAATCATTCATTCTTCTCCCACAGCAAACGCTAGTTCAACTGGAAGTTCCACAAAGACAGCACAAGTAGGTAAAAGTGCTGTGCAGGGTTGGGCAGGGTTGGACAGGGTGAGGCATGCAACTAGCTGTGAAGCATGCAATTCAGAGAAACCCCTAATGTGACGGAAACAAAAATGCACCACTTGTGACTGCACACTCCCATCTTTCCCTTTTTAAAGAGAAAGCAGCTTAGCTATACATACCACTCAGTCTGCACCATGGCAGAAACAGCGTCAGCATCCAAATCTGCAGATTTGGTTTTTTAAGCAAACTATTAGCAAGGAATTTTATTTGTCTCTTTGAGTCTGGCCATTATGGAGAAATGTGACAACAATGCACAAACACGAACAATTCCTAACTTTTTAAGTCTGTTTCCTTAGAGTTCCCTCAAAAAAGAGTTTTGTCGCACTTGTTTCTATGATGTAACATTTTAGGTAAACCAAATCAATAGTTTGAATAACAACAGAAAAATATATATATGTGGCAATGTTACATAAACTCAAAAAACCAAAAAAAGTATGTATTGCACTGAAAAAGTGCTAATAAGAAGCATCTGCCAAAAACTGTACATGCAGTGAGCAATTATAACAAGAGTAAATGACCTTTCACAAACAACAACTGACAGCGAGCACATTCTGATCCGGCAACAAACAAGACATGCGTGAAATTTTTTAGTAATGTTTCTCGAAGCCAATTAACTGTTAGTTTTGTGCAGTGCAATACAAGAGACCTGGCAGAAGCCCTGGGGGCGAATATACCGATACCTTTTACGTGTTTTCCTATTTTTTTCTTCATCAAACCTTAGAAGAAGGGCAGGAAAATTGGTTAAGGTATAAGATAGTCTCTGAAGGTTTGACAGCCAAGAGCAGCCAATCACACTTACATACATACACACACACACACACAGTTTAAAACAGAAAAGGCATGGCACCTTAAGCACTTTTATAGAGACAGAATTCTTGTTAATACCATTACAGAGATGCAAGGCTGACAAAGAGTCGACGAATTTGGAAATGAAGAAATTCAAAAGCCATGATAACCATTTCTCAGTTACAGCTGCTAAACTATACAGTGCCATGTTTTATTTTGTCATCAAAATTAAAAACGCCCCCCACAGCTGATTCTCAGACTAAAATTCCAAACTAAAAAAAAAAAAAACACATCAATCCTGTTATTAGCAAATGATGTACTCAGTTCCAATTTATCTTCAACCTATTAATACTAAACATAAAATCTATAGACATAAAAGAAGGTACCACTGTGGAATAAAACCAGAGAACCGGAGAAAAAACCTTAATCAGAGCAAGTTTTGAGCATTAAATCTTGTAGCTTACAAATTGGTTTTAAACCTGGACTTTGAATGTGTTCCTTTCAATCTAATGTTTATTCCTCTTACATCATTTATATGTACACTGTTGAGTGTTTCGAGTCATTGCCTTGCTACATGACTGAGCTGTAGATTAGATACAAGTAGATCTCTTGTGTGACTCCCTGAAACTGCAGCCAACTAGCAAAAACCGGTATATAGTTCCTTGAACGCAGCAGCTGGTTTTTGGTTTTAATTAATCAGTCAGGTGGTTTTCCGTATTCATGCTCATCACAAACACTGAAGTCAGATGGGGTGAACCTGAAAATTGCTTAAAGCTGTTCGAGAGGGTTTTTTTTTTTTTATTTCTATATGGATCATCATTACATGCTGCGAAGACTCACTGCTCATTTAATAAAAATGACTTCGGACCTAGCTTTGTAACCATTTGAAAACAGCTGACATAATCAACTGTTCGTAAAGCGTTGACATTTTATTTTTCCAAACTAGAATTTGCACCAAAAAAGGCTTGATTTATTTACTTTACTTTATTTACAAAGTCCATTTGGGAAAAAAATAAAAAATACAGAAAAAGGGAGAAAACCAGACAGGGACAAAACCATTTCAATGTCCCTGTAGAAACAACCACAAAAGTAATATAAACGGGAAGAAAACAGCAAAGTCACTTACTGCTTGATGCATTCTGGTATTGACACGTATTCCATTGGAACAAGTTCAGCCAGTTCTATCAGGCTGAACACAAACTTAATTTTTTGGCTAAATTTGGTGCTGGAAGGGAAACAGGCAAAATTTTAATATGGCATAAAGAAACAAAGTATGTTCCAAAAACATTGTTCCATTACATGTAAGGAATGTGGATTTACCTTATAAAAGGTTTTGTCAGAGTGAGGAGAGTGCGGATGAACCAAGAAGGATGGACAATTATCAATGACTTCAGGTTCTTTCTTAACCTACAATAGAGAAGACGAGGACACTAATCAACAAAAAAATACAAATAATACTCATGTATAATGTTGGATATACCAATGTAATCCACAGCTGACATCGAAATGTGTGACTGTTACCTTTAAGATACTTAATGAATAAACAATTAATTGAATCCTCATTTACTGAAATGCATTAAAAATGACTGTTGTAAGAACTGCTCGACTTTCCACAGTATTAGAGGCAGTTAGAAACTGCTGCTTGTCGCGATGAGTCTGCATTACTCACCTCCGGTCTATCTGCTGATAGCACTTCCTGAGCCAGCCGACACTGGGCATTTTGCGACGAGAGGTGGCACCATTCAGATAAACAATCATATAGTTTTCAGCCACCAGCAGTTCCAGTGTGCCTATCACATACCTGAGAATCACAGATTCATTCATCATTCATGGGATTAAATCATTTCCCCCCAGTTCAAAAGTTCAATAAGTCATTTCAAATGTTTGATAAGTAATATTTTAACCAAGCATGCTTACAAGGCAAAATGTTCTGAAACTTGTGCTGGTCATCTAGCTCCTTTATAATTTGAACAGCTCAGCAAAACGTATAGCTTCACGAAATGTTCTTAACTGCAACAGCACAGCACTTCTTTAATATATTGAAAGCTAGTAAGCCTTGTGCAATGAAAGAGAACTCACTTGAAAAGATTGTCCATGATGTATCTGTAGTTTGGTTGATTGCTCTCAGGCATAAAGCAAACTGCAAAGACGATGATAGCATTCAGTCCATCCCCATAATAACCTGCGAAAGTAGCAGCCATGTCAGAGCACGCCTGCAGACAAGCCTTGCTACACTCTTAATACAACAGCAACAGAAGACAGCAAACAATACAGCTCCACTCTGTTATTAATTATACAAAGCCAAGGCAAGACTCGACATGATTGGCAATTTTACACATAAGTCTAAATGGGCATTGAACAACATTGAAGTTCTGGCTATAGAATGGGTCACTCTGGAGCAGCTGGCCTAATTCAATATGCCAAATGCCTAGCATTGGGTATACAGGGGTAACATTCCCCCTAGCAAAAGATACATTTATTTGGGTGAGTTCAAGTGAACTTTTTAATCCAGAGCAACTAATGCATCAGTACCTGACCTTACTAATTCTTACAGGAGTATTCTAGAGTAAAGTCTACCCAGAAGAACAGATACTACATGCTCTGTCAGTCTTCTGGGGCCTTCCGGGCCCTGAATTGGCTGAAAGTGTGTCTACAAATTGTTGTACATATATTACATATGTGCTAAGATCCCAATATTTTGTTATTGACCAGCACAAATTACACAGAGAAATAGTTTGTGGGAATTTCACACTTCTGGATTGAACTGTCATGTCATTACTGACCTCCATGGCTGATGACTTTTTTGTAGGGCTCAATGGCTTTCATATCCACTCTATGTTCCTGCTCGCCGATGCGGAAGACCCTCCAACGTCTGCCCTCCTCACGTTCATCAGAGGCGGAATACTCCCTCACTGACTCCACACCTTTCTGCAGGAGGTCTGTGCTTTTGGGTTTTGGGAGATCATCTAAAGGGCAAGAATAAGGGTGTTAGGTACTTTAATGTATGTGTGTGCACATTCTCTTTCAGGTACAACAATGTGATCAAGTTATGGCTGTACATGCATGTACCTGACAGGAACTATGTTTTTATAATTCTCAGCTGCCATTGTGCTACCCATGTTTAACTAGACACACCCTAATGCAAGATTCAACCCCTCCCACATTACAGACTATAATGCTCCGAGGCCGAGCAGATGCTACTGGACTTGAGTCTAATCTAATGCTATGCAAACTCCAGTTCCACTGAACCGTAACTTGTTTGTCATGCTTTGTGTACAGCTTGACATCTGGAGGAGAGACACTCACCAAACATAAGTTACATGAATCTCAAACGAACCAATATTCTTACCCTTTAAATTTAACATTCAAATCATAATAGTGAAAGAGCTGCATGGATTATCGTTCCATGAATACTGATATTCTCTTAATAAACTGTTTGCTTATTTATTCCGGAAACCATTAAGGCCAGAGCACACCCAACAGTAGTGGTGCAACGGATCACTGTTGATCCGTGATCCGAACCGATCCCTCTCCACGGTTCGGCACGCGTGTGATCCGAAGATCTGAAAGAAAAATAAAAGCTCTGCTGAATGGTGCGCGTAGTCAGGCTGTCAAGCAATAGTCATGGCCAGCGGTAGCGGAGGTGGAGGTGGAGGAGTGGGGGGGGGGGACGCGCTCCGGAAAAGTCACGAACGAGAGAGAGACAGAAAGAGATACAGAGGGAGAGAGAGAGACGCGCGCGAGAGAGAGAGAGATAGAGAGAGAGAGAGAGAGAGAGAGACGCGTGCTCCGGAAAATTCACGAACGAGTCCGGATCCGCGTAAAACTGGGGGTTTACTGTAATTATGCCCTATATTGTCGTTATATAATTGCGTGGAATGAGTCTTGAGTTGAATGTTTTTAATGTGCAAAAATACTTTTGGAAAGTGGAAAGTTAAATTTGTCTTGTCTTTTTTTCTTTTTTTTTTTTGCTGATCCGAAAAGTGATCCGATCCGTGACTTAATACCACGATCCGATCCGAACTGTGAATTTTTGGATCCGTTGCACCACTACCCAACAGACAAACAGTCTTTGAACAATCACACAAAGGTATGTTGTACACTGGTCTTTAGATTTCATCTATCGTGTAATCCAATCACCTTTATTTGAATGAAAAAAAAAATCAATATGAAGGGCTGGAGCATTTGGCAAACTACTCTGTAACTCATTACATACTGATTGTATACATTCTGAGGAAATCATGCGTGCAAACAGAAAAAAGACTGAAGGTTAATTCCAGTCTCTGGTGGTGACCATTCAATGAAATAAAAAGCAGTGAGATTCAATCAACTCTTTAGATTTAAATATATTTAACAGATAAGATGGCATATCATTTTAACATTATTACTTCCACTTTAAAGTAAAATTACACACCCCACAAAACATCCATATTCTAGTGATCAAAAATGGTGTTTACCATGCATAAAAGCTCCATACTATCAACATAAACTTAATCTTCACTGACAATGGTTGATTTAAATGATTCAAAGAAACTAAAATCATGCAAAAAATCATCTTCCATGATAAGAACACCTTAACAATGGTGTGCTGATATTTGAGATTCATTTCCACCGCTGAAGCATTCAGTGAACATGGATTTAAAAGCAAAATAAAGAAAAAGTGAAGTATAAGAAATCAACTTCACATCGCTTTGACATGAACAACCACCCAAGTAACCTTACCACAGAGCACAGACCAGAGGCCTGCTCCCAACCACTGATAGGAAAGAATCCATCCAGGACAGAGAGAAGGCAGCAGCAGAGTGGAAACACAAAACAAGAATACTGTTTAACTATGCAGTATTGTGCACCACCATTTGGGTGGGTACAGGGACTTTTGAACAGGGTCTTAAAATAAGACCATATGAGGAACAGAACCCAAGTCTTAACACCAACTGGAAGAATGCATGGGCAACAGAGATAGTTATAGTTATATTAGACCTGACTATTAGCTAACTTGCTAAAACCAATGGATTAACACTCTAAGGAACTCAGTCTGGAACCCTGAGACTACACACTTGCTAGGATGACCATTCATGCCCTCCCTTTCAACTCTTACCTTCCCATTCAAACTCGTTGCTGTTGTCTGAGGGTGTATCCATGTTGTCCAGGTCTAGCTCTGTGCTGTCGTCCAGCTCGTCAGAGAGCACAGAGCCCTCACTGCGATCTAAGTTCAGACTGATGTCTGGGGCCAAGAGCCTTCTTTTGGTTCTTTTGCCACTATTCGATCCATATGACTCTGGAGCTGCAGAAGAAGCCAGCAAACACAGAATGAGCTCCACAGACAAGAACTGGAAATGCATGCAGCCAATAATATAAATGTAAACATATAGCTTTTAGAAATCTCTTGGAACAGTCCTTCTTTTTCTGCTCCTGGGGACCTTTTGCCTTGCACAGTTTAAATTATTTCCCACCTTAACACACCTGATCCATCAAGAGTGGTCAATGCAGAGGTATTAGGTTCCCAGGAGCAGGATTAACACAAGCACAGAAATATTGGCTGTGTACACATAGGTCATACCAGAATCTCCTTCTCCAGTGAAGAGATCATCGTCTAGGTGAATATCTTCTTCTTCAGGTAGAGGTCTTAAACATAATAATAAAAGCCAAGTTAAACTAAAAGTAGGAATATTAAAATTAATATATTTGAAGAAGATTTACAAAATGGTCAAAGAGCTAAAATTCCCAAATTTTAGATTGTTCAAATTTAATAGACTTTAATAATAAATTTAATTTAATAATAAATTTAAGGCCAAAGCTAAACATTAATTTATATAACTGGCAACTGTGAACTGTTAAATATGCCCATTAGTTCTAAATAATCAATTTCAGCAGAAAGAAAACCTCACCAAATCTTTAAGAACCGAAATATTGTAATGCTAGTCCATTTTAAGACCAAACCACAACATCCTAAGGTTCTCCAACAAACAAATAACGGAATACTGAGATATATCTCTATGGAATAATTACATGGCTATGATATTCTTTCTCTTCCACAGTCTTCAAAAATTTTCTCCCAGTCAATCCTTACTCTAGTATGGTATAAAGATGGCTGGGAACAGGGATTGACATAAGGCAAGCCCAAATAGAATTCAGTGGTACGCAAAATGCGCACCAGATTTCAGTCTTCACATCGCAAATGGGTACACTCCACGCCCCCCGGAGTCCTGCACGCACACTCCACGCCCCCCGGAGTCCTGCACGTACACTCCACGTCCCCCGGAGCCCTGCACGCACACTCCACACCCCCCGGAGTCCTGCACGCACACTCCACGCCCCCCGGAGTCCTGCACGCACACTCCACGTCCCCCGGAGCCCTGCACGCACACTCCACGTACCCCGGAGCCCTGCACGCACGATTTTTTGTGTTGGTTCGTACCAGTTAATTCACGTAGGTACTCAGGACTACAGCAAAAAATTTATGTCAACCCCTGGCTGGGAACTTCAGAATGAAGGTGTTTGTTGGGTAATGCTGGGTGTTTGTGCACTGTGCCCAAAGAATAGCATACAAACATCATTAAAACCATCAGAAGTGCACTATTTTTTGGGCAAATGGTAAACAAGAAATTTCAACGTGAGGATAGCTAGCTGGCTGACACATAAATCAGTGACAAGTGGAAAGACAACTAAAACTAGACAACAGAAAACTAGATAGAAGCATTTTAAACCATGGCTCTCTTCTGAGAAAAGAGAATAATGCATACAAACACTTGTCCATTTCTTCTCACTGTTTACAAGCACAAATTTAAATAAGGTTTTGATTAAGGTTACTTACCTGGGAAAGTCCTCATCTTGCCACTCTTCTTTGAGCTCCACTCCTTCCATTCTCAGTCGAGCTTCTGTAGTGGCAACTGACTCCTGTTGCTCAAAACTATAAAAGACACGGTCACTTAATCAGTGGACTTGCCTTTGATGCACATCTAGTTACCTTTGAACTAATGAGTGAGTGTCTGCCACTGCCCATGTTTTAGTAGGTAATTCACTCACAACAAAATCCAGTAGGCTTGTCGAGAACAGAGCCAAGACTGAGTCATTACTGCTGCTCCACTTTAATCACAGTGTTGTGTTTATTCTGAACTTGCTGTAAAGTTGAGCTGGGGCTCTGTTGCCTAATATGGCTTTTGAATTTAAGAGTCTCAGACTCTAAGAAGCCGCGTATTAGGACTTAGTATTTGCCATGCAAAAAATGACTAAACGACACGCAAGCAAGTGCTAGCCTATTTACAATCTCTGGAATCTGTGTGGGCCTCTTTGATATAGTAATCTCAAATACCACTGCACACTAAGTCTTAAAGTAACCGTTGCACACAAGATACTGAAAATAAAATTACACCAAGGTGTTTTTCGCTGTCAATAAAGAATGGAATGTCACAGGAAATCGTTTTACACAGCTCATCTTGACTTCAGTGCACAAACTTTGGTACACAGAAAAACACACTAGGCTGTTATTTCAAAACAGGGATCAGCCTATCAGCGGATTAGTAGTTCTTTCTGGTTGGAATCAAAGTCATGGTACAGTCACAGTAGACTATTTGTAGGAGCTAATACTAATATGAATAGGAATTGTATGCTATGAACACTGATGTCAGGAAGAGAAAACAAACTAAATGTTATTATTCATGCTTTACTTTCCAACACAGCTTCAAGCACAGAGTAAAGGCAATCAACACACTGTTTTAACAAGACCGCAAAGCATGTATCAGAGACTATAAACAGGCTGAGGTAAAACCGATATACAAATTTTGAAAGCCTGAAGCAAACCTGATAAGGGTTGAAAGATTCTCAGCTTCGTGCTTGACTGCTGCAGAGCATCACCATAGTTTATTAAATTGTTTCTTTTATAACTTGATTAGGTTATAAAAGAAACGATTTAATATCCTATATTAAGCCATCCAAGCTGTTTAGATATTTGGCCATCTCAAAGGAAGTCATTCAGAAGTGAGCGCGGGGGACAAACACTAGTCGACTGTCGTGCACAGCTAATTGCTATGCCATCTGTGTAGTAGTACTCCTGCTTGTCAAGGAGAACATTTGTAATCATTTATACTGTCTGTCCTGGAGGAGCTCTGAGAGCTGTGTAAGGCTAATGAACAAGATAAACTATTTCAACAAAAGTGCAGAAATTAATGGGTGTAAAGTCACAGCCCAAAGATTTTGGCACAAACTAAACTATTAAAATACAGTACCTTTGTAACTAAAAAGTAAAGTAAAAAGTAAAAACAAAATATGCGTTCTTTCCTTCCAAGAAAGCAAGTGACAGCTTCACTGCTTGCCAACCAGACTGTTTACTTTTTGAGTGCCATGCTGAGGGGACCCTGATGAGCTGACTTCCTGTTTTCTACTCACTGAGGAAGTGACAAGTGGTGTCCATAAGGGTGATTAAAGTGTACATGTAGTTAACGTAAAGAAGACACCAAAACACAAATGTCTTCTGGATGACAGGCAGAGCATGAATCACGACTGACCTGGCTGTCAGAACACTAAAGTAGGACATCTGAGAAGCAGCCAAGCTTGCATGACAAGGACACATTTTCACGCTACAGTGCTAATAATGGAGTCTGCAAAAATGATTTGCTTTGCAGCAGGACTTGGGTGATCATGCAGTTTTACACATCTTTTTGCAGTATGGAATGCATGCAGCTTTTGTACTGTGCAAAGTGGAAGATATAACATGTTCATTTATCATACTGAGCACACTACAGACAGAATTCTGTATCTGCATTTTACCAAGTGAAGTAGCAGGCAGCTAGGAACACAGCACCCGAGGGGCAGTGTGTGGGGACGGTACCTTGCTCAATGGCACCTCAGTAGTGCCCCTATCTGTCCTGGGATTTGAACCCCCAACCTTTTGATCTCCCTAACCAGTAGGCCACCACTGATACGTCTATACAGGACAAATATACATTGTGTTTCATACTTAAGTATTATCCCTTCACTAGTCTAGGTACACAAAGAATGTAAACTTGAACATGGAGAGAGATTAATATTACCTTCCATTAAACTCCAAAGGTGAACTCTGTGCCTGGGGCGGTTTAGCTGGACTGATGGTTTGGTTCCTCGTCCTGTCCTGATTTCTTCCATGGTGCTGGACTGCAGTTTCCTGTGGAGGATCTCCAGTTTTGCTAGGCCTGTCACGGTCTGCACCGTCCCTGTTCTTCACTGACATTTCTTCATCGTTTCCCCGTTCAGCTGGAGACGAGTGGTGGCCTGTCTGCTTGTTTTCCAGCGTTTCAGATGTCCTGGGTGTGTCTGTTTCCAGACTGCTTTTGTTCATACCAGCCACACCACTTTGCGTCAAGCCTCCTTCACCCTCAGTCACATCGGTAGCCATGGGGGCTGGACAGTCAGTTTAAAAACGACTCGACTTCTAGCAAGCTGTCACAACAGTGTGAAAACTCCCAAACCAAAAAAAGCTGCCAAACTCGTTCGACTTTAACGAGGCTAGCAAAACAAAGTTAGCTAACCAGTTAGAGGAGAACTTGGGAGAAATAATTTCTGCCCTACATCTGGTACACATCGACTATTTAGACCATTAACTCACCCAACAACAAGGCCAAATGTGACATAGTTCGACAAATATACACTTTTAGTATATTTGCCGAGAAGTAGACCTCTTTGTGGCCCTGTAGTGCGTACTCTCCCCTTCCCTTCCTTCCTTCCTCCCTCTGCTCCACACTGAAAATAGTGACGCCAGACTCAGCTAGCCTAGCCTAGCCTGACAGGAACTGACCAGCAAAATAACCAAAAAAACGCCTCTCGGAGACCCATAAGGGCAACATTCAAACACTTAATACAGTCATTCTGTATTGTCTAGAAGCTTAGAGCAGTTTCGATTACTGCCAGGCGCTAAAGCCCTTCAAAAACAACATCGCCGGCTAACACAGCGCCGGATCTCAGAGTCTCCCAGACCGACGAACACATCAAAACGGCACCCAGACTGTCATCCCAGCACTTCAAAACAAAAGTCCCCCTCAGTACAGAGTCCGATCAACACAACCAGTCTCAGAAACCAGGGGTCTATCATCTTTATTTTTTGCCTTCTTTATTTTTGCTCTTCGTCTTTCGCTTATACTTTCTTTCTGTCTGCCTTTCTCTTTCTTTGTTCCTTTATTATTCTTTCTTTCTTCCCGCTTTTATTATTCTTTCATTATTTCTTTTTTTCTATGTCTTTCTGTCTTTTTGTTTTTCTGTCTTTCACTTTCTTTATTTCTTCTACTTTATATATTTCTTTCTTTCTTTCTTTCTGTTGAGGAGTATATAGGAAACCTGATTTCTCATCTTCTTTCTTTCTTTCTTTCTTTCTTTCTTTCTTTCTTTCTTTCTTTCTTTCTTTCTTTCTCTCTTTCCTTCTTTCTTTCTTTCTTTCTTTCTTATCTTCTTTCTTTATTGCTTTCTTTATTTCTTGCTTGCTTTCTTTCTTTTTTGGGGAGCCTAATGGTCTGATATTGAGTTTGACGACTCGATGACTTTGGGCACCGTGTCAAGGATGAAAGCCTACTTCTCAAAAAACATATATCACAAGATGAGAGTGTCTACTTTCGAAAACACGGCCATGCTTCTGACTGTCATAGTGAAACATGTCTGTAGAACATGTGACAGACAAGCCCCCCCAGAACAGTCTGGTTTTATTATTCACCCTAGTGAGGAGTGCGGGTGATGGAAGCTGCTTCTGCAGACGGCCTGACACTGAAACTAACACTGTTGCTAACGTACCAAGGTGAGAACGTCATTTAAACCTACACTATCCGGTCAAAAGTATTGGGACGCCTGACCATATACCAACAGGGACTTTAATGACATTGCATTTGTGCACGTCCTGTTGAGCATTTCTGTGGTCAGGCACTGATGTTGGATGGGATGGCTGACCTGGCTCACAATCTCTGTTCCAGTTCATCTGACACAAACTGTGTCCACAAAGTTGGACAAAATGTTTTGGTCTCTTGTTGTGGTCCGAAATGTCTTGGTATCCTGAAGCATTAAGATTGCCCTTCACTGGAAGTAGGGGACCCAGCTCAAACCCTAGTGTAGCCATTTTATTTTCTGCAAGAACGCCTACAGTGACTTTCTAATGCTAAGCATCAGTATATGGTGTATATTCAAATTCTATGGCAGCTACATTATGGGCAGTAACTTATGGCAAGACTAGATAATTTTTCACTTCTGAGTTGTAGGTTTGCAAGAAAGAACTACAGTAAATAACTGAACTGAGCCTTCTATGAGTAGTACTGGAGGAGTGATATTAACTGTTAAACATTACCGTGTTTTTTTGGTGTTTAAACCATAGCACAATGAGTAGTTTTATACAAAATTCAGAAATACCAGTTTGATAAAAGGAATGGAAGAAGGATGTGGGGATGTACAGTCACATCAGTCATTTTAAGGGGCTTGAAGATTGTTCAAGACACATCTGAGAGCTGACATATTCTCATAATCCCTTTTTGCTCTTTCTATTTTGTTGGGTTTGCAAAACATTTTCTAAAATGATCTTTGCAATCAGTCCTCCCAACTCATGGCATGTATCCCTAAATTTAAATTTTAATTTCCTTTTAATTTGCTTTAAGTGACCATTGCACTAAGCCACGAAATTGCAAATGGAATACATTTCACGTTATGATCACTTATAATTAGATCTCTGCTCATTTAAGTCACTGTGGCCAAAACAGAGGCACTGTGTTTGTATGTCTGAGTGAAACATATGTCCGTGTTAGACATAGGGAGAGTCTGTGTACATAAAGATGGCCAATTTTAATGTTAGGATGTCTTTAATAGCACACAGAGTTCTATTATGATGAACTGTATGTAATTAAAAGTTCAGATAATGGGTCAAGTCAAAAACATTTTCAAGTTCCCAGACCTTCTGCTTGTGTTGTATTACTCTGTTTACATGTGACTTTAGAGCAATTTATATTTTTATGATTATTCTTTAGATTTCTTATTGGGATGTGATGCTCTTGTGGGGAGTCTGCATTAAAAATGAACACCTCACCAACATCTTCTGAACTTTTCTGTCCGCTCCAAATATTTGTTTTGACCTTTGGCAAAAGTGTTAGATAATTTACTTTATTAGATATAGATACAAGTTAAACTACTCAATTATATGGAAATGTTTTGGTCGGGGCAAATAGCTTAAACCATACACTGCCATTACAGATTTAGAGAAAAGATGAGTAGGAGTTTAGAAATGAAGAATTATTAGCTATTGTTCAAATAATTGTTATCTTTTCATTTTTAAAAATACATTTCTGCTCATGGTTTGTATAGACCTGGTTGTGACCCGCTGGGCTGTAGGTTTGTGTCAGCTGGGCCTGTAGTTAACTGTGCTTGTGTTGCACAGTTAACTTCTATGTTGCCATTAATCAACATAGAATGATAAACAGAAAAAATCTGTTTAAACAGTGAAACTGGTCACTGGGTGGCAGTGTAGTCCACAAAAACGTATATTAATGTCTGTGAGGTCACATAGTCGCCACTAGATGGCAGCATCTTCCTGACTGTTCTTTCCTGGCGTGTTCCAAACACGGTTCAAACTTAATTTATAAAGTTTATTTTCTCTCTCTCGACATATCGTAATATAGGTTACATATCTGTATAATGTAAACCCAACAGGTTACTAACAGTTCACTGCTGTTGGAACCTCCAAAATGATCACTTTACATGAGAAGGGAAAAACACTCTTAATATAAATATTAAATAGTAAGTTAATGTAAACAGTTTTTTTTAATCAAATAATTTTGTTCCATTTGTATTAATCTGTACATTATTAAATTCACTATTGCTTTTTAAAATTATATTTAAAACATATATAGTAATAAAAAAAAAATTTGTTCCAGTTATAAGAAATTGCATAGTTAGATTTTGAAGTAATTATTAGATATACGAATTTACACAGAACTCTTGTTTTATTGTTATTTTAAATATATTCAGCAGACAATATTTTGATCTACCTTAATTATATCACCTCTACAGTGAGGCTTCTATCACTGTCGAGATTTTTGCACCTTTCTGTCACACAACACTCCAGTGGCCTCCAACAGTGAGATAATTAGGTGAAGGACAACAACCTTCTAGGCATAAACCGAGCGTGCTCTTGTGGTCCAAACATAACAAAGCATTCCTTTAAAATGGCTGCAGAAAAGAGTAAAGACTACATTGTAAGCTTTTTTTTTTTTTAGAATTGTGTGTGCTTTTGTTACAGTTTATTGTAATGTAAAATATAACACGTAATTCGGTATATTACTTTTGGAAACAATTCTGTAAAATGAATATTTGAGGTGTGATTGTGGGTATGAGCAGCTCACATTTAAAATATATATCAGACCCAGGATGGAAAAGATGGAAAAACAGGTGCACATTACTTTGCAAACGTTCTATCATACCTTAGTGTGTGTATTTTTTTAGAGGATGAAACCTATGATTTATTATTCTTGTCTTATGATCAAATGAGGTTCGTTCAGGCTGCATGATGAGAACTAGCAATTAGCGTATGCAAATGAGGAAAGGCTACAGCAAGCTTTTTTCTAATATCTTGACAGATGAACAAAGAAAAGTGCACAGAGCAGTGTCTGTAGTTTTTTTTTTTTTTTTGGGGATGGGTTTGTGTCTGTAGTTTTTAAGTGCCCTGGTGGTACTTTGGTTAATTCATAGTTCAAATGCACTTCAGAGAAAGTATGTCATGATGTTAAAGGACTTGGTTGATCTGGAGATGGATGTGTTAATGTCTTGATGGCTCTTTGACAGTAGCTTTTTGCGAAACCAGAACGCTGTTCCATAACGCCCCGGTACCTCAACTGTGTGCATAGGATCATGCAGTATAATCTCTAATTAACACACTGCTATTTGCACTGTCTGATCGAGCGGCCTCACTAACTAAGAGATAATCCAATAAAATTGAAAGTTTACAATACCTTTTCATCTCCCACTACGCTGATGTTTGCCTTGGCTTCTTTTTGGTATTATTCACAAATAAAGGCTGCTATAGACTTTGAAGTTTCACGGATCTGCGTTCCAGTTCTGATACAGTCATTTTGAGCGTTTGATTGTTGGCCCTGCTTTTTTCATTAACCAAAGCAAATTTGCTTATTGAAACTCTGATATGCTTTGAAGATGGAGCAAACAGTGATCTAGGCCTTTTCTCAAACTCTGTGTTATTTGTAGATCAATAGGGAAATCAGTGGGACCCCTCCTGCACTGGCCAGCTACTGCCGTTTAATGGAGTGACCCTAAATGAACATAATAACTTGTGCGGGGCGCAAATGCAATTATTGTATTTCGAGACTACCGCACAGTAAAATATGTGTTTTCTTTACAGATGCTACCTTGCACCGAGCTGCGTCTTCTCAAACATTTGGAGCACTGGAGTGTGTGTATGTGCGGTGGAGAGACTGAAGGATCGAAAGAAAACAGATGTTCAGTGGGATTTGATTCACTTGACAATGGGAGTAAGTATCAGATCATTCTCTCTCTCTTTCTGTGTCTCTCTCTCTCACACACACACACACACACACACACACACACACACACACACACACACACACACACACACACACA
>JBBPDE010000128.1:8090492-8101873 GCA_037974605.1 Nannopetersius ansorgii
CACACACACACACACACACACACACACACACACACACACACACACACACACACACACACACACACACACACTCTCTGATCACTCAGGGTCAAGCCATTCACTACAGTCTCACGGTGAGCTTTAACATCACACAACTTCGCATATAAACGAGCAAATCCCCCATGTAGCGTACAGTTAGTCAACAGCAGAAACATAATTTTCTTTGTATTTATCTGCTCTTTTATTGGTTGAACATAATGAAGTCCTGAACTGTGTGAGGGAGTGTCAATACAGGCCTCTCCACAATGTGGCAGTGACCTAAGAATGACACTTTCATACCGAAAGTCTTTTGTAAGAGTGTCATTTTATTCTTCCATTGTTCATATAGCTGTCTCAGAAACAGACTCTCAAAAATAGCTGTAGAATTGCAGAGTGCACTAGTTCTCTTCGCAGTTTGTCTCTCTGGTCTAAGCAATATGCAAAGGCATTGGATTTTAGCTGTGTGCATGACCATGAGTGGGAATTGGCAGGACTATAACGCTTTTATGGCTACACATTTGCTCAGTGGATCTGGGACTACCACTGCACATAATTAACTACCGATGAAGTGTTCCCCAGAGTCACTCTGTCTGCTTTATTAACAAAGTAATGCAGTTATGCTTTAATTGGCCTTTTTATTGTTAGGCAAATTAGATGAAATGATAGAGCACATAGTTAAGGAAAAGAGACTGTTAATGGCCGCTGTGACCATTAGAATATGTTATAAAGGATGTAATGCTGTATGTTTCTTTATATGTTTTGTTTGTTTCAGCTGCGAAACATTGTTGTTGTAGATTTTAATATTGTTGAAACATTTTTCTTTGATGTAAAGCTGAGTATTTGTTTCTTCCTTAGCACAGTGTTCTTTCATATAGAGCCTATTTAGCATATAATCCATACTGATGCATTCTGGGGATTTTATTTGTTAGTTTGTGTGTGTATGTTTGTGTGTATATGTATGTTTATTGCACGGTCTGTCATTCCAAGGTGGTAAAAATGGCCCTTTGCTTGGCCTGTTCATCACCACTGCTTATGACAGGATAATATCATGTCATTTATAAAGAATTGCATGAGTTTAATACAATTCAAGGTCTTTTGTAAACTAATTGAATTGAAAGGCAAACATATTACATCTCCGCTGCAAAAACTTAACACAAGCAAGATTCAAAACTGACATTTACTGTAGTTGAAGGTTCTACCTGAGGCAGAACCGCTTCTTTCAGCTATGAAATAATGTCTGTGCTATCATTGGGCTGTCAGTGCTTTGACCGATTAACCACGTTCATGGTGAAAGCGGTAGCGTCCTGTCACTTTCAGTTAATATGAGCATCTATGGAGGATATTTTTAGTCTTTAACACACCTATAAATCACAATGTCATGACCGTCTACCTACAATTTAAGGGTAAAAAGATACTACACCACGTTACTAATGCTGCATTTTTCTTGAATTGTTGTTAGGAGGCTTTGGTTGGAGGCAAGTAATCATATTTGTGCTGAAACGGCTGCTTTTCTGTTAAATGTCCTGAGGCCTGCCTCTTCTTCCAGTTTACTGCATGAGCGGCAGAGTCAGTCTTTTTGAAGTAATAAATGCACTTAATAATTAATTAAATGTACTGTATGTTTGATGTGGCACCAAGAAAGTGATGCTCATTTCATTTACACATGCTCTGTTTTTAAGAAACACATAATATTAGTAAATATAAAAGTTCAATCACTTTCCACACATTTTTTCTTGTACATTATTTCCACCTTCCCTTCATTAGTTAATTGCTATCATCTGTATCATCCTGAAATTTCTGCCAAATTTGTAGGAACACCCAGTGGAAAAGAAAACCTGTTGTGAGTGGGTAATTATTGACATCTTTCTCGTGGACAACATGTGCAGCTCCTCCTGAAAACATGTTTCTTTGGAAAGGGTCACTGAGGTCTCCTGGATTTCGTCACCATATTTTCTAGCAAGCATCTCCCACCTGCCCAAAAGTGGTGTTTGCTCATGGAAAATAGCCAGATGAAATCAGCAGTTGGCAAATATCTTCAAAAAGTATTTTAAAGGGGCCTCAACAGAGAGTTCGCTTTGAAATAGTTGCATTATTCAAAATTTGGATTGAGAAAGTTCCAAAAGAGAAAGGAAGGTAAAAAGGCAGTCTCCACTGTTACCACCAGAGACATTTTCTCCAGAGCGTAGCTCTGAGAAGACAACCACAGGCTTGAACTGGGGCTGTAAGGACATCAAACACATCTTCTATGTCTTGAAGGGATACTAGAGGCCTTCTTTTTTTCCTGTGGTCTTGTATTTTGCTGGCATAGAACTTCAGAGCTAAACAGCGGGGAGGCAACAACAGAGAATTACCTGCAAACTGGGTTAGTGCTGGGTGATATATTGTCTATTCTGGGATAACAATGTTGGTGTCACACAGCAATCTGGAGTTTAGATTTAACAGCACTGATGAGAATGAAAAGCTGAAATTGATGTAAATTGCTAATTGTTTCAAAGTTCTAAATACACAAAGACTAAAATACATATAGACATATTTTATACCTACATAGGCATGCTATAACCGATGCATAAGCACTGAATAATGTATTTAAAGTCCATGCTTTACTGTCCATGCCAGTGATCACAAAATAAATGATATTGTATTGACATCATGGCTCTTCTGTACTTGAAGTAAAATAGAAAAATATACTTAAGTATTTTTTAAATGGGAATGTGCCTGATTACTTACTTTGAACCTAATTAACAAAAGGATGGTGAATCAACATAACTGTAATATTATTTTGATGGAAAGTTTGTATTGGCAAAATATCTGTGACAGGAACTGTCTGTCAATATCTGTGACAGAAAATATTCAGACAGGAAAATGGAATAAACTATTCATATTTGTGACAATACAGATCTAAAGTACACATGTTTCTGTACTTTAACTCAAGTAGAAATGTTTTACCTGATAAAAGATAGGATGGGATTCCAATGAAGGTCTTTTATTACTTGGGAATAATATTTAGCAGATAAATGGAAATAACAGATATAAAAATATTTCTCTCTTTCTCAAAACAATCAAATTTACCTCATAAAACACCTTATGTGTGATTACTGGCATAATTGTTTTAGAAATATTCAGTATTTATGTACATGTATCTTAGCCTGGCATGTAGTACAAAGTTCTTTTGTAAACAGGCTTCATGTCACTTTTCTGTTCAGGAAGGGGATTTCTGTCTGATTTAAGTTGATAATTTATAAGCTTTTCTGCAGTTTTAAAAGAGGGAAACAGAACAAAACATTATAATCAAAATAAACAATGGCTGTTTTTTTGTAGCACTAACAGTTTATCTGTAAGCATGCATTCTTTATATTAATACAAACCTGAATACCATCTTAAATGAAAAATATCTTGATAAAGAGTTTTAACGACACCACCCAGCATTAAACTAGGTCTTCGCAAGAAGCTAGGCCTGTTTCAAAGTGCATCATTAGTGCTGTGCCAGAGATGGATGGTGACTTTCTGCACCAGTTGTTGGCCGCCAGAGAGAGAGCGGAGGGCATGTTCTCCTCTGGTCCCACAGCCTGCCTGCTGACCTGCCCTTGGTTCTTATTTAACAGTCAGGAGGCCCTGACCCAAAGTGGAAGAAGAACAAAGGAGAAAGGGAGAGAGAGGAGGGAAAAAAAAGCTTGGCAGCAATGGGGTCCCATTCTCCCCAAAGAAATTAGAGGTGGTAATCTTTCAGCAGCGACTCCGTTATCCTCTGTGACCGGTTAAACGTTATGGATGCATACAGCTCAGTCCTCCATCCTGATTCTGCATACTCGCCTGCCTGCATCAGGCCAGAGGGCCATGGTTGGACGTGTCCAATTTTGCCACGCAGCCCTCATGCTTGACACTTTAGAATTGACAAATAGCAGCCACTTCTGAAAGAAGGTTACATTTAAAGACAGCACAAGGCAATGCATTGGTGTACTGACTGCTAAATCATTGTCAGGGAAACTAATGATAAGACATCATATGACGACAGCATACCATGAAAGATAGAGTGTGCTCTTTTGCACCTTAATCAGCCGCTGTCTGTTCCTCCCCACATTCATCTTGATTTTGCATAGACATGCACATGCTCTGCCCGCTGCTGAATGGATACATCAGATTGTCACGGAAAGTGTCACACAAAAGCCTTATTTAAATTGTAAGTAGCAGGGCTCTTTGTCGTGCTGTTAGTGATGAATGGAAAGAAATAATCATGACAAAGAATTCCGAGGCTGCCTCATCCTTCCACACTGAGGTACATGCGATTCCCTGGTCGGTCCTGTCTACAGAGGAAATGTAACGTCACATCTCTTGTGGAAAATTTCAATTGGAAGCAGATATGTCTTTAGTCTAAGACAGACACTTGTATGTATAGAATTTGTGCTTGTATTTGATTTATAATCATATAACATTTAGGCCTAAGATTGACAACAAAGATTGGTTTAACATATAGAAATAAAGTATTGAAATACCTGTGATCTCATCACAAGGCTCGCTGGCTTGTGAAAATGCAATCACTCCTTAATATTTGGATGAATACGAAGCACTGCTCTGTCTTCAGAAATGTTACACCTGCTGCAGTAATTCTAAAAACACACACTAAGTCAGAATAACAAACAATGAAAGAGCCGAGGAACCCAAGGAGTGATGGTGGCATCTTGACAAGTCTTTAAGTAATTCCTTCAAGAACAAACACCCTGGGGCTCCCTAGCTTCACTGCTTATGTTGCAAACACCGAAGAGCTCAATGAGGATGGTCCAACCATTTCATTTGAGAAAAATAATTTAAAAAAAAATATTTATACATTGATCATTCGCCTCCTAAAGCGCTGCAGAATTACTTTGATGTTCCTGAATTTCTGGATGGATGCACTACCAGTGAAAAAAGTCCTGACTCTATTTCTGATAAACATGTTCTGAGCAGTTTACGATACATTATTAAGAAGATCTTTTAGTTAATAATCCCAAATATGCTGTACTAAAATAAACACTTTTAAAAAAGGGCATAACATACAGTGCAACTTTATTATTTTTGTTTGTTATCTAGCTTCCCTGCCCTTAATGTACTCACACGGAGTTTAGTGTTCTCCTCTTCAGTGTGGTGAATACACAGCACTTCTCCTCATTAGCGACAGGCCAGTCCATGTTAGAGGGGAAAGAGAAACGCAACCTTCAAGTGGCTGGAGGTTATGTGGACACAGAATGTCCAAGAATCTCAAGGACAGATTCGCTTCCCCCAGATTAAACAAGATTCACACTCTGTCAAGCATGTGGCTCCCTGAACTGCCAAGCCAGAATCGAAATGAGCCCTCTGCTCGGCCCTGCTCCGTGCCTGAGAGGCGAAAGAAGGAGATGGCTTTAGCCTGAAGGAGAACGCCAGCTAGTGAAATAATCTTTAATCTCTGTCCCTCCTAGGCACGGGCAACACCTGTTATCCTTGATGGCGCTGTGCAAGAGGGCAGCACACTGCCTTGTTTTAAGGCTGGTAATTATTGTGCTAATTATTCACATAGGTGCTGGGTGATTACGGACGCCCATTCAGGTGAATACCCGTCCTGTTCTGCAGCAGATGAGACCGAGGCAGCTCGGCGGAACAGTTGCTCCTCTCCCACTTTTCCCTTGCAGATATTTGACCTCTTGTGTTGTTTGCAATCTGCACTTGGGGAGAGAAATAACAGCCAGAAACTTTTAATTGCTGCAGAGAAACACTGCTTAAAGACATAGGCTTTAGCCATCTGTTAACTGTTCAGATAGGCTCATATCCCCCCCCCCCCCCCCCTTACAGAGGAGAGAATGTGTTGTTTTTGTGCAAAACAAAAGGAGAGCAGAGGGTTGCTTCTGTTTTTCCTGCCTTAACTGCTTCTCCTGATAACAGCCCTTACTTACATCATTATTTGCATTACAGTTTTTTTGTTGATTGTTGTTTATAATAAATTTCATTTTGTTTTTTGTGCGTTTCTGCAAAGCAAATGTAAAAGAAGCTGAATGTTGCATTCAGAAAGTGCAAGTCTTCCACTATCATATTAATATTTTATGTGTCAAATTATTATTTTTGTGTTTTAAAGATTGTATATTTAATGGGGCCTGGAGGGTTTAAATCAGATTTATCTGTCCTCAGACTGCATTTAATTCATGGTAATAGAGGTTTTTTTTTTTTTGTAAGGGGAAAGAGCGACATGAATTTTTCATTTTCAGCCACCAGTTTCAATGCAATTATTGTCTCTCTGGCAAAAAACCCTTTAATTTTGATTTAATGTTCATGTAAAGGCTAATGTTCATTTATATATATATATATATATACTATATGGTAGTGACCTTATCCTATTTTCATTTTTGTTCTGTGTACTCTGAATAACACTTGGATAGCATTCTGAGAAGTCATTCGTATGTTTGTATGAATAAATTATAATGAAATTGTGAACATTATTTGGCATCTCTGCTATTTCTGGGCCATATGTGATCCAGTTATTTTAATCAGAATCTGAATCAGAATGTGCATATAATAAATGTAACTATATTGTCAAAATGTGGAAATAACTGTCAGTCAACAATTACAACATTTAGACCAAATCAAGTATATGTAATAACTGCTTAGACTGGTGCAGTGTTAGAGGAATGCACGCTAGATCAAAGGGTAAATGTGAATGAAAGCAGCACATTTATCCCTTTAAGACTGTTTGGTGTAAATTGCTTCAATTGATGGCATTAATATGCTCCCTCCTTCATCACTTGGACGGCCTGACTTATTAATATGAATGGCTGCTCGGTTTAGCTCCCACTCAAATCCCTTGTGGTCAGTTTTGTCTCATAGCTCAGCTATGATAAAGCATTCAGAGAGGATTGGTGTAAGTGACAGTGACACTTCAAAGGGGAAAAATGATGCTGGACAGGAGCTCATTATAGCGAAGTTTTTAATGTAGAACGGCAGGTTGATTTGCACGGCTTGGACAAACTGTTGTCATGAAGTAAATGCATAAGTAAAGTAATGGATGTAAGTGTATACGCACATTTTACTTTTGATAGGTGTTGTAATGTAGATAGGTGTCTTTTTAACTGCATGCGGTTTGATAGTGATGAAGGAGGGTTTGATTGTCCATTTATAACAGTAGATTTTAGTATTTGCTCTCGAAGTAGAGAATGACGATAGTATAATAGTGGAAGCTGGTTTTTGGTGTCAATATTCGTCACTTTGGTCATCGTGTTCTCTACCACCTTTCATGCTAGACGTCCAAGAGAGCTCAGCCCCGAATACCTAAATGACTCCGAAGCGTCAGAGCTGTCCAGAGATGAATGTCTCTCCTGCCATCTTTCAAGTGCAGGAAAACATCCTCCTCTCTAGTGTTTTTGTCCTTTTTCCTCACTTTCTTTTTTGTCCCCCAAATCCACAGAGGAATTAGGAGAAACAGATTGCTTGGCGTGAATTTAAACCCACAGCTAACCTTGAGGAAAGCCAAGTCCGCTGACAAACATAATTCTTCAAGGGAAGTTTGGAAAGAAGCTGGCAGGAAGAATATAATACGGTAGTGGGGCTTCCTTGCAAAGGTCAAGATTTGTCTGCCTGGAAGCCCAGCTCAAATATAAATGCTCTGTAATACCAGTTTGCTGATTGCTTTACTCTCTAGACAATGTCAATTTTGTGGAAGGAGTCGCAGATTAAGTCGCTGGCATGTCAAGGGCTCTTGTATGTGCGGTGTCTTGTCGGAGAAACAGGTCCTAAAGCCCATGCCTATTACTGCAGAGACCCACAGGACAGATGTTGAAAGCTTAGGGGGGCAATGGAGAATAATAGCACATTAAATTCCTAATGTCTCCGAGATGCTGCATTCAGACGGGAAAGAATCCTCTGGTGAGGCAAACACCTTGTTTTTTACCCCCCACCTCACACACATACACACACACACACACACACACACACACATACACTCATCCGTTCTTATTTTTCTTACCACCATCCCCACACTTGCTCCCTCTATCTCTTTCATTCTCTCTATCCCCCTCTGCCTCTTGAAATCCTACCCCCAAGCTACGTACCACACACACCATTCATCACAAGCTTGACCTGCTCAGATGAGGGAGAGGATACAATGGGCTAATGAACTCATTAAAATATGTGTGCATCCATGTGCGCGCGTCTGTGAGCGTTCGCGTGTATGTGGGTGTGCATATTCGCCCATGTGTGTGTTTTATGCATAATGTTTGTGTGTACAAAGGGGAAGGAGGGACCGTTTTACTCAGGATTCATCTGGAGGAAAAATGGGCCTGCAATGCAGAACCATTACCCCCTCCTCAAAGTTCAGATTGTACACATCAATCTTAGCCGATATGATAGCTGTTTATAGTGGTGATATATATCCAGGATGCTGCATAAGCTTATGCCAACTGGACAAATGACAGCACAAAGATATTCACAATGTGCCAGAGGAGGCCAGGGTTCATTCATCATTTTATTATCATTCTGCTCTCCACACACACTTATTGCTGTTGCATAAAAAATAAACAGGCAAAACATTTTTATTTCTAATGTCAGTCTATGTAAAGATATGCAATATTGGAGCATTCGGTTGGTTCATTCATGATAAACATTTTAAACCATATAAAGAATTTTAGATGTTTGGGTTTTTGGACAGCAACAATACATTTCTGTAGCCTTTTGTTCTAAAAAAAAACTCTTAAAAATCATAACAGGGTGTTTGGAGAGATGCTATAGTTTAAAAACCTTTAAATTAATATTACTTTTCTGGATTCTATTTGCAAACTTCTAAAGGTTCTATGCCAATTAAAGAGTTTACCTGGAAGTGGTCCTAGCAAAAAAGCATTTCGGAACCTTTAGAAGGTGCAGCTGATATAATAATTGTTAACGAAGGTAAATGGTGAGATGGTTCTAGTTGTTGTCAATTACCGTCTTATTATATATTAATACAGTTTTAGGATATTAACATTATCATTCCCCTGGAACTGTATGTAATTCTGTAGCTAATGCTGTATGCTACCCCCTACCTTTAGAGACCCCCAGTCCACCTCACCTGAGGCTGGATGTACACCTTGATGAAAGGGGACTGGGGGTAAATCTCACTTCAGGCTTAATTAATCTTCTGTCTGCTTTGATGAATGGCTCTCAAATAGTCTTCTGCTTTGGTGGTGGTGTGTCTGTACTCCCTGGCTCTTGTGTGGACAGAAGCACTGTGTGAAAGTCAAAGCAGGGACATACGGGGGCCTCACTTACACTCTGGCTTTTTTTTCCCCCCAAAGTTCCCGGACGCTGCTGTAGACAACAGAGCAGCTGCCATCGTGCCCACTCCTTCCGCTCTCTCAGCCCAGGGTGTGTTTGTCAGTTTTGACAAAAATGATTTGTTGTCAGTAAAAACCGGAGCGCCTCAGGGAGTAAACACATTAGCCAGAGTAATCTAATGTTGATATTTCTAATGAGAGGTGCTTAAATGATCTTAAACATACCAACTCTAGTTACACATTGGGGATGCATAGAAGTTGACTTTACTTTGTATCTTTCTGTAGGGCAAGGTCATGATAATGGATGATCTTTCTAGGGTTAATTACCTGCAACTCACAGTAAATCACCAAACAACTAAATAAATCTGCGAGTGTTCGTGTTAATTGCCTCATTGCCTCTGCGCTTAGCTTCTTTAATCAAAGCTTTGGATTCCTCACATTCTCTTTGGCAAATGATGCAGTCTTAAGTAAAGAAATTGTACAGAGAGACAACTCTGACGTAGTTTGATTGTAACATTTAAAAAACATAAGTAGTTATTTTATTTGCTGTTACTTCAAACTGCCTCTGGGGAATAGAGATTTAAAATCAGTCGCAAACAATAACAATTATGTGATTTAAACATGAAACGCATGCATACATTATTTATCACCCCATAAAACACTTCTCTGCCCAAACTATTGACAATCTGCTCAGTTGAATGAGAGATGGGAATATCCATGGCACTGACAGTTGTTGGTTTGGGATAATAAACTAAACCCACCTCTTAAATCTTTAATGGGCCCTCACTAATCCCCTAGTTTAACAGGCAGACCCTGAGGGAGCTTCTGTGCTATGTGCAGTGCCATGGTGCAATCGAGAGGCAACACTCTCCTTTGATTCTCTTCTTTGATCCGTCCAAATTGATGCTAATTTCAGTCAAATTTCAGCATATGGAAACTTATACGCCTTTTTGTACAGAGTTTTGTACGCTTTGGCATTACCATATTGACTAAGTATGCATTATATATTTGGTAACTTTCTAGCTTGGTCTGAGAGGGCCAGAACTAACTTAAAGGTTAAACTCCTGCTAGTACAAAAATCATGTACTTATCTGCCCGTATTTAATTAATGGAGAATCAAAGTGTGATGGATCATGCAGAAAACCTTAAAGGCCTCAGCTTAGGTGGCCATAATGGAGGTGATCTATTTAGATATGGCCATAAATGAGCGAAACTGTATGTGTGTCCTGTCTTAGTGTGGCTATTGTGTGAAACTTACACGCCAGTGAATGGAGCGAGTGGTGGCAGATGGACTGGAGGTGTGGAGCTGATTGAAGGGGCCGGATGATTAGATTCAGGGGCTTCGCCCAGCCCATGGACTTGATTAAGCTAATCTCATCTCTATCAAAGCATCGCGGGGCTAGTGGGAACGCTATTATTCATGGTGTAGGGGTAATTACAGGCAGGCACTCAGACTAGCCAGCCAGCCACATAGTGACTGGGGTTCTAGCCCTGCAGGCCTACACATCTTCAGGCTACTCAATGGCCATTACTGTGGGCCTCGTCTTCAATGAAAAAGATTGTTAATTGTACGGAATATAGCAATATTCACTACATATGTAAATGTTAAGGGATTTATGCATGTGCCAGAACAGTGTTCAGAGACATTCATTTTTACAATAAAGAGGACATTTCATTTTCTCCCCTAAGTCCTGTTTAATGCTATGTAGTTTTCTAGTGCTGCTTTTTCATTTCATCCCAATGTTCATTATGTACTTTAGAATATGATAGTTGCCTAAAATGATGCCATAGAAGAACCACTTTTAGTTAACCATAGGGCCTTTAATGACAACTATGACTATGAAGAACTCCACATAATAGAAAAGGTTCTGCTGTTGTTAAAGCTTTTCCAGAATTAAACCTCAAAGCAAGTAAATATTAATGGACATTTATTTTTAATAGTGAACAAATGTCTTCAGTTGCTTTAGACAAGGAATGAGCTTTTTTTCTGGACAGGGCACAACACATTTAAATGCCCATCAAATGTCCACACATCATTATACCTCTCTCTCTCTCTCTCTCTCTCTCTCTCTCACACACACACACACACACACACACACACACACACACACACACACA
>JBBPDE010000128.1:8107818-8117910 GCA_037974605.1 Nannopetersius ansorgii
CTTTCTTGTAGGTAGCCAGCGAGTGCTTAGACCAGTCCAGTTTATTGTCCATGTGCAGACCCAAGTATTTGTATTCCCAAACCAAACCAAATCAAATTGCACAAAATAACGCATTGCTCATATTGGTGTTACATGTCACTGCTGTCTAGAGAAAACCATTTTTCACAATTTTTCTCAAATATTTTCCGTTTTGATATCATTTGGACAGGAGCTGCCTTTTATGGAACATTTGTGATGAACAACCTAATAAAAATGCATTTGGAATAAAATTCCTAATATTGACATACAGTAAAGTACCGAATGTTTTTGCCTTCTTTTCTGGACGGTGTTAAAGGTTCTCCTCAGTACTTTATAGGAAAATTTTTACTTCATAGAAGGAGTGGAAATGTGCTTCATTGTGTCATGACATATCCAGTCTCTATTAATGCACCATATTTCAGGCAGTTAAGTGAGAGCCTATGAAGTCCATTACTATAAAAATGAGACCACAGGTCTCGTGGAGTCATATTTTTTGTGAAGTGGCAGCTGTGGGGTGGGCTTTTAGCCTATATTAGCTCTCTTGGTAGTTAAACACTAGGAGTTTCTGTCTGCATTATAGCGTACACCTACCACTCACAGGGCTCACCTCTCGCAGTGCGCACACTTTGATGCCTTCACATGTGATTGAGGTACAGCTTAACATCTGTCAAATATCGAAAAGCCTTTTCAGCCTCATTTCATTACTAATAGATCAGTCAGCGATTCATAATGTTAAGCTGAATCAACATTTATCTGTGCTCACGCTTGAATTAGCATGCAGTTACACATCAATCTCCACTCAGCATCCACAGACCCCTGACACAGTAATGAAGCTGAGCCTAAGTGCCCTGGTGACTCAATTTAGCATTGCTAGGCTCCTTCATATTGCAGTAATCACTCCAGTAACTGGCTAATTTCCAGCTTTTCAAAAAACGCCCCTCTGCTTTTTGTAATCAGCTTTCATTTGCTTAATAACCAGTTTAATTGCTTTAATTAGACCAATTTGCTAAACGATTAAAGCGTAGTTAAACGTTAGTTTGTGAACCCATTGGCTGCTGTTGTGAGTTCTTGTTGCAATCTGACTGTCAAAGCGATACGGACTGTTTGGTCTGCTGTCTACACCTAGTGTCTCCACTGGTTTGGTTTCATCAAGCTTTTTACACAGTCTAACATATTTCATCACACTGTGAAGTTGAATAACAGTGAAAGTTAAGTTCACCCTTATCATTTAATGTATGCCTTATTGGGAATTTTTGAGTGGTGCCATAGAAGAACTGTGCCATAGAACTATTCACATAATACACATTTTCTTCTACCCTAAAATTTGGTAAAATGTATTTAACTTTGAGAGAAAAAAATAACCTTGTAAAAAATGTATATATATATTTTTTGCATCATGGATTCACATGCTTCACATATTTTTGTACCATCCATTTTATTTAGATTTCCAAAATTAGTTCTTCTAAAATTTGGCATCACATAAAGAATGCTTTCTGCCGGAGATAATTTTCTGCTTTCTGCTCCTATGCAAAATATCCCAAAACACATCATGAGTCATTTAGCACAAAATAACATATTAATACTGTTAGTAGTGTTACATGTCATCACTGTCCTGTTTTTATTTTGTTGTTGTTGTTGTTGTTGTTGTTTTTCTTTTAGCAAAAAAGTAGGTTAACCATTTATGGCTATGTAAAGAACTAGCAATAAAAGTTAAAAGAACCTTTATATAAAGTAAAGAATCCTTTTTCCCAGAGCCATGTGCATTGTTTTCAAATATGAAGAAGTTCTTCACACTCATGTCTCAGTTTTACAAAATGGTTCTTTTAAGAACTACCAATTGAAAGGTTCTTCTGTGGCATTATTTGATCAACACGCTGTAACTTTTGCCCACCTCAAAAACATTTTCTGAGCTTTGGTTCCATCCCTGTGCACCAACAGGCAGGGAGATTAATATTGACTACAAACGTTATGTTGCTGCAGTGGCACGTTTATTTATAGGAGCATATAAAAGCAAAACCAATTTGCCTAAATTAAACAGTATTTTAATGAAATGTATGTGTATTTTCCTTCATAAATGCTTTTCAAAGGCCATTTCACCTCAATAACATCAGCTAGAACATCAACATTAGCTAATTTTACCAAGATTAGCTCAGGCCTGTCTTCTCCTCTACTTCTCTCATACTGCTCCCACCATACTTTCAGTCTTCTCTCTTTTCCATGACTTGGTCTGTTGCTAAGGAAACATGTTTTTGAAAGTCAATTATTTGGGCTCATAATGGTTTTTATTCAGACAGGGGAATTGGACATTTCCCTAACTATGGGAGTTAGGCCCTTAAAGGTGCGGCAGGGCAGAAGTCAGGCAGAGACGCGGGTGTTTTGTACCATCCAGTGGTACTTGACATTTGTCAGATCTGCACGCTGTGGTTTTTCGCTCATAACCCCAGCAGCACGTTTTCCCCGCTGTATGGGGGCTCTGCCATCTCTGCGGATATCGCAGTGCAAATGCTATTAACTTCTTCCATCCTTTGCATAACTACCTCACATATAAATTTAGAACTTTATTACAAGCAGATTAGGCACTGGATTGAAAAGGTGTGCTCCGACAAAAGATTATGATCTGAGAATAATGTGCTGTTCTGATGTTAAATGAACAGCATGCAAAATTGTTTGTGCCACATAAATGAAGGCACACTGTTCTAAAGGTTCATATAAGACTAGATATTTTCAGAGGATATGCTGGAGCCGAATGAAAAGAGCTGTAAGGGATTTGGCACATTTATTATAGGACATATGGTAGAACTCTATAGTCGTATGCAAATGTTTAGGCATGCTTGGTAGAATGTTTCGTTGATTTTTTAGGTGAAAAATAAGTACACATCTAAAGAACACATATTTACATATGCAGTATTTACAGAATTATTTTTAATTTCCAGAATGTATAGCACTATTTATATTTTATTTCTTCCAATAGGTTATAAACTTTCGTTCTTTCATTCATTTTCTATAACAACTTAATCCTTACTAGGGTTGCACGTAGCCGGAGCCTATCCTGGGGCCAATGAGCATTAGACAGGGACTCACCCTGGGCGGGGCGCCAGTCCACCACAGCTTTCTAAACATATGTTTCTAAATGAATAGAAAACTAAAAACAGAAAAATATATATATTTAAGTTTGTTCACCAAGGGATGTGCACTTATTTCAGACCAAGTATTTAATATCAATTATTTCATAGTATCTCTTCATAAACATCCCTGTCATTTTGCATTTGACTGTATGTGTGTGTTTGTGTGACTACATGCATGTGGTACTTAAGGTGTAAAAACTCTATTAATGACCATCATAACACTCCAGTGTGTATGGTATCCAGTATTTATTGTTGGTGAGTTCATGAACTTGCATACATATTTTCTCTTTAACACTCCCTGTGATGCATTTAATGCAAATAGTATTGTAATGTTAATTTCCAGTCATTGAAGCAGAGAGATCTGCACCTCTCGTTACTGTAACACCAAGCAATTTGGACAGTCCCACTAGACCATTTCATTACGTATGTAGCAATTAGAGGAAGAGACCATGTGTCATGATTATATTTAAAGGAGAGTAAATCCATTGAACCATAACCTGTTATTGTATTACACATAAACCGTAAATAGATGAGATGTTGACCTTTAAGATTGCTGGTTCTAAAGTGGTTGTTGAGTGCTATTTTCTTTCTCTGCTCTTGTTATTGCAGCCCTGACATGCAGCAGTAAATAGCCTAAAGAAGATGACGTATGATGCATGCGGAGATATTTATATGCACTTTTGCTGCTTCAGCACCTTATAGTTTGGTTTTCTAACTACAAAATTGGTTTCTGTCCATTGCTTTACACTAGCCTGTGAAGAGCCATGTATAGATGTCCCATATCTTTACCTAACAGTGATTTGAAATGTAGTTGGATAATAAATTACGCCTCGCCTTTGGACTACTTCCAGCCCTTTCCCTGTGGAGCCTTTTGCATACGACTGCTCTTCTCTTGGACTACAGTACTCTGAAAGAAAAGTGCTGTGTAATTAGTCACAGATACACAAAGTGATTTAGTTGATGGGTTAAATACATCAGGCACTTTGTTTGATGTTAGATTGACTTCTGATGCCAGGTTGACTTAAGTCTCACTGCTTTCAGCTTGCAGAAGAAATGAATGCATGATGTTCTCATGTTCAGGTCTGATAAGTTGTGTTTTCGCTTATACACAGAGGAAGTTAGCCCTTGGCTCTTCCTTAAAGTTTGCGCATTTTGAATGAGTGTAACTTTTTGGATTTGACACTTTTGTGTCTGATTTATTTATTTATTTATTTATTTATTTGTCAGTTCGGCTCATGTGGTGATGAAGCAGCCTCACCTCGATGTCACCACTGTCCCTCACTCTTCGTCTGCTCTTGATTAGCTTTCCCAGCATTAGTAATTGATGGAGAGCACTTGTTGAAAAACAACTCAATTTTGCCTGTAAGTATTAGGTATGCATTAGAGGGCTTCCTCTGTGTCAGTCCAGGAGAGGCTTCTCATTGTCAGACGACGGCTACCATGCGCCTTAGTCAGAATAATTAAACAAGATGAGGATGCCTCTGCTGTACTGCATTCACTATTAGCATTCTTTAGCACAAAGCCAAATATTCCAGTGTGACAAATTCCTGTTTGAGGCTGCTTCCCCCCGGCCTTTGATTAGTTATGGATTAATAAGACCTTTCTGCCTTCCTCATAGCACACCCTATTACAAGCTCAGGTTAGCTCGTCTCCTTATTACACAAATGAATTAGTGCTTGCAAATGTGTCATGGATATTACCTTGCAGCAGGAGGCACACAGGGCTGGTCCACTCCCAAGGAGCAGAGGAAAGCCTTGCCATGCTCAGTTGACTGTTTGCGTGGCCTTATTAAAGGCTTCATGATTTACTGGGAGGCCCCAATTTGTGCTCTACAGTGGAAATGCAGTTAATTCAGAGCGATGTAAATCAGAGCCAATTAAAGTATTTGAATGTCTTTGACAGGCTCTAACTGCTTGAAGTGAAACTCGCCCATAAAAGCAGACACCGATGGGACAGCAGGGACAGCAGAAGAAGGTCTAACATGGGTTAGCTGAATTTAGTGTGCTACCCATTAAAGATGAGCCACACTTTGTTTTCAGAAGCAAAGGCTCCATTAACATAGGTTTAATTGTGAGACAAAGGGAGATTCATAAAGGGTTTCTGTATTTGGCTATAGGTCTAAGATACGTGTTGACCCCTAGACCAGATTATGATGTTATCAAAGCTGACCGAAGGCCTAAATATAGTTTTATGTAATTATCGCCACTAGCATTTCAAACCTTGTTTCCTTTTTACACTGTTTGAAAATGCCAGGTGTTCTTTATGATGTGTGAACACTTCATAATGAATGAACCAATGAAATCGATCAAAAGTGTTTTTCTTTTGTCCTGTGAATCTTCCATTTTAAAGGTACTTAACTTTCTTATGACATTGACAATAATACATTGACTTCTTAAGAAAGAGTGCCCATCCGGATGTAGAAACTGTTTTGGACTTCTCAGATGTGGACCCAGCTCTCATTTTCCCACCTACACGCCTTCAGGTTACTCTTCACAATGTCCTGACTTTTATATTAAAAAAGCTGTTGTTGTTTATCTGTGTGCTAAACACTAATTTAGGTACTGCTGTGTGGCATGTGGCTGTGATCTTTAGTGGGATGAGTGGTGTCCTGGGACAGCAGCCTGTCCCCAGATACGGGAGATGAAAGACAGAACGAGCGCCCCTCGCCTGGTCCCAGTTGGCTAAGTGCCTTCTGCTCATTATCAAGGTCTCAATGAAACACACAGGCCTTAAAGAGGCACTGCCTCATTGCCACTGCTGATCAAATTAAAAGGGTTCATCATCAGATGAGGCCACACTGTTTGCTAAAGTGCCCTGAAAGAAGGAAAGGGCCGTTAAGAGGGAAACCCTGTGTTTGTGTGGTAGGAAGCGCTAATAAGAAAACATAACATTAAGCAAATGTGTTTTTGGCACTACCTTGTGAGTTAGGGATTCATTCAGTTACAAATGCTACAGGAAATAATGTATAACTTTAAGTTAAAAAATTAAAGATTATTATGGTTCATCAATAAGCCTGGCTATTTTTGCTAATTAATTTCAGAACTCCTTTAAGTAGTTAAATTGGTAAATAATTTGCATGCACTGAGTGTGATTATGATATTGTAATTTTGGTACTGTGCACATTTATTTCATTAAATAAATAAATAAGGTGAATAAATGGAGTCTTGGCCATATGGAGGCATGTACATGCACAATAATACAATAATGCAAGTATACAGTGGTACCAGTATTTTATATATTTTATTATATATATTGCGTGTATATTTATTACTATATTATTAGGTATATTACACATTTATGTGAATATATTTTTCAAGTCCTTACTAATTATATTGATCCAGACCTGTTTTGTGTGTTTTGTGTGTGTGTGTGTGTGTGTGTGTGTGTGTGTGTGTGTGTGTGTGTGTGTGTGTGTGTGCGCGCGCGCATGCATGTGCTTGTGTAAGTGTTGCGGAGTTCTACTCACATGAAAGTGCTGTGACTACCCAGTAGAGGATCACGGCTCTGTTCATTAGACCACCTCCTATTATCCTCCTACATCCATTATTATCCATTTCAAAGCCCACTGTCATAATCTTATTCTCTGTGAAAGTAACCAGCCCAAACCTGATAACGCCACGCTAATTCATACATTTTTCACGCAATGTCCCCTTTTATCTCTTTTTCTACTTCATGTTTCATTTTTCACAAGAATATCTTCTCAATACTTAATGGGCAGGATGGCTCATTGCATTGATTTTAGTCTTTTTAATCAGTTCACATAATTATTCACCAGTGTTTCTCTGTGCTCAGCTTGAATATAAAGTATTTTAGTCTAGACCTCCTGTGCCAGGAAATTGGGATAGCGACACTGTCTGTGTCTGTGATCCTCACTCTTGTGTGTGTCTGTGGTCCATCTGACTCGTGCAGGCACAGATGCCACCCAGTGTGTTGCTATGAAGTTGACAAATGACCAGTTTTGCTGTTTCTCTTATTATGGCTGTGGTGAGGACTGGTAACTGGAAGCTCAGCAATATACACTTAAATCTGAAGCATTTACACTGACATTTTCTAAAGTTGTCACAGTGTTAAGATGAGCTGTATCAAATACAGTCATAAACACTTTTGAGTCATAAACACAAATGTCCCCTTCTTTAAAGGGTCTGTACCATGTAAAATTTAATCTTCCACACTTCTTCAAAAAATCGATGGCACCCACTTCCCAGTCCATAAGTGAACCTAAATTGTATAATCTTTGCCCTTCAAAGCTGGTGTTGCACTGTGAATCCATTTGAAGTGTGAAGAACCTGTTCGTTTGTAGGGAACAGCTATCATTCAGAAGCTGAGCAGAGCTGGCTTCATTTCAGTAACTGATCAGTCTACAGCAGTGCCATTTGTCAGCAAACCTAAGGAGAGCTCACCATAGGTCTGTGGCTGCAATGGATTAAGCCCCCTTATTCCTGGTCACACATGGTAGCCCAAACCCTGGCCTCAGGTAGAGCACTCATCAGTCCCACTGTTTCTCTCCATATGGACTCGCTGAAGTTGAAAGGCTTCCCACTCCATGTTAGCAGCATCTATTTTCACACACACATACACACCACAAATACACACACACGAACACACACACACACACACACACACACACACACACACACACACACGTGCTTACACTCTCAGAAATACTTATTTGGACACACATGCATGCCCAGCACACATTTGTGGACAGGTGTCGCCCAGTTTTACACTGATGGCCAGCTGTGCTCATTCTGTATCTACAGCACAGGGGAGTGCCAGATGTGTTTGTTAAACCCAGATGTGCATTGTAAAAAGCACCCATACCCTATTGCACATCACATATGCTCTCTTTCTTCCTTTCTTTCTCTCTCTCTCTCCCTCTCTCCCTCTTTATATATCTGTCTCTCTCTCTCTTTCTCTGGCTGGCTCGTGTTACAATGATTTAAATGAGAAAGCAATAGCAAAGTTATGACATACACAAGTAGGTTGTAGGGAACTCAATGGAAATTAATCCACTCCTTATTTGACTTTCTTTATCATTATACTTCATATCATGTCTTGTGGATACATCATATAGGGATGTGGTTAAGTAGTGCTGATGCTAGTAAAAAAATGTGAAGATTTATGGAGTGAAGGTTTTTGGAATGTTTTACGGAACTATATAAAAAAAATGTTTCCACATTTCATTGACTTAAACACTGGTATAAATGATGTTAATGTTTGCAGTTAGAAACTGAGGAAAGTGCACTGAACTCAATAATGTCTGGCTTCACACAGATACAGTGAGCCATTTCTCCTCCTGCACCTTTCTACAGTGCCTGCCCCCACCTGATGGCCATAGTGAGCAACTGCTGCTTTCTCTGTTAAATACTGAAACATACAAGCATGGAGATTGGCATCATGGTGTATATAATACTGTCTAATGTATACACTCATTATATATTATATACATATATAATACTTACATTTATGTGTAATTATTTAATACTTTACCAGCAGTATTTTAACTCGACAATTGTGGTTACTTTTATATGAATCACCTCTGTTCATATTATGTGTTGTAAAGAAGATGTATGGCTTGAGTTCAGCAGAACAAACACCCCTTACATTCTCAAAATGCCTCTTCTTTACAGTAGCTTTGCACCTTTTAACGAGAAAAAGTGGTTAAGACAAATGAGTGTTGACCTGGCTTTTAGTAACCCCCCTCTGATTCGTCAGCGTCCCAACACAGGCTCAATTGAGACATACTTTACACCTGATGTGCTGTATAATGAATGTCTAATTCATGTAATTAGTCCATTAACTATAATCCCAGCATATGTTGGCCATGCCCTAGAGGCGCTGTTCTCCCAGGTACTTCTTTTGATGTCACCAAGAAGCAGCTAATTAATTTTACATGCATACTAATATGGAGCTCAGTGTAGCGGCCAGGGCTTGTATTTATCTTGATAACCTTTGTGGGAAATGGACTGCATCCCATGTCTAACAGCGGCTATATGACCATCCTCAGGCTTCTTCTATCACTTGAAGGGTCTTTTGATAAATGAGCTCTATTATTTTAAGGGCTTATAAACAGTTATTCTAATATTTTATACTCAAACGATATGTTACTGTTCTTTTACAGTTTAAAGCAGGACATAATAGTGTAGTGTCATTCGTTACAATAAGCTTATAATAATACAATACAACAATAATAATAAAAAATAATAAAACAATAAGCTTATCAGAATACACTTCAAATTCAAACATAAGATAATAACTAGTGTTTAACAGTAAAAGGACCCCCTAATAAAAAAAAAGCTTTATTTTGAGAGCCCCCTATCTGCTGATTAATTGACATTCTCTTGAATATTCATACATTTTATCAGAAATATGCATTTAATTGCATGGTAAAGCTTCTCGGGGGAGGGGAAATCGCCACAGACTTAATTAAAAATATACTCGGCCTCGCTAAGAAAGGTATGTCCCGCGAATGCAGCCGAGACCCCCTCCTCATCCCACCCGTCCTCGCGCTCTGCTGTCCGCGCCACGCAGGTGTTGACTGTGAAACTAAGACTGTCCACTTCAGGTTTTAATTACATATGTATATAAATGTTTGCATTAACAATGTCAATTACACCGCCAGCGATTGCAATTTGTTTATTCATTAGTTCTTTGGTAAATCTACATTGCCTGCAGATACAGGAGGCGAATAATGCTGAAACACACATTCGGTTTATTGAGAGCACTACGGGAATCTCGGCCCGTGAAAAACTCACTTCAGAAACTCGCTTCAAAAACAGGAACTCACAGCTTGACCGGACCTTGTTTGTGTTACACAAATTGTAGCGCAATTCGCTATCATCGAGTTATTATTATTATCGTTGTTGTTGCTGTTATTATTATTATTATTATTATTATTATTATTATCATTATTATTATTATTATTATTATTATTATTGTTGTTGTTGTT